>VDFB02305882.1:31787-93457 GCA_007258455.2 Sequoia sempervirens
AAGAGAATGGGTCAATGGGAAAGCGGCCCAGTTGAAGCAACAAGGGGTCATCCTGACCTAGGAGGGGCTCAAAAGTGATCCTAGTGCAACAGATGATGGAGCTGCTATAGCCTCAATAGGAGAAGCATCCAAATCCTCTCCATTCACGAGATCAAGGAAAAGAAAAGAGACTTAGGAGCAGCAGCCTAACCCGAAGGTGTATGCAAGAAAGGATTCAGAAGGTGAACCTTCCAAGAAACATAAAAGGTCAGGCAGTACTACTACAGTGCATGTTATTCAGGAGGACCCGCTCCATGAAGGAGAAGAAATGGAAACAAATCATCCAAAGTCTCCACCGGCTATTTCCATTGTTGCTGCCCCTCCCCCTATGTCTCAGGCCATGGTGGCTACCTCTCCACCTGCAATGGACATCTCAGTTCACCGTGCCTCTTCTTCACCAGTTGGACCAATCATGGTGATTGATTCTTCTTCCGCCACCACCTCTCTTATTTATTCTACCTCCATGTCTCCAACTACATCCCTCTCATTGGCAACAACAACCATATCTATGTCAACGCTCTCCCTTCCAGAAGCATTCTCGTGGCATATGTGAAGTGCCCCCTCCAAAATTTCTGAAGTGTTGTTGAATCCTGCTATCCAAACTACCCTAGCACAGGTTCTCACCAATGTTCTTGTCTCAAATCCCTCAACCGAGCCTCCCAAAATGAGGGTTACAATGGAAAAATATGAGGAATTGGAGAGACAAGAAAGGGAAGATGCAAAGGAATTGGAGGATGAAACAGATGAATACCATGAACATTCAGAATATCAACACTTGCAAATTGACAAAGTAGTCCATGAAGGAGAAGAGACAGGATCCTTCAAAAGTGGGGAGGAAGAAGAAGATGCCAATGCCAAATTTATTGTGCAAACTTTCAATCCTGACTTTGAGGAAGAGCTAGCTCTGCAACTAAAGGATGTTGGAGAAGAAATAGAAATACCACCTTCCAGAGAAAGAAGGCAAGAGGATGATAAGACGAAAGAAAGCATGGAACCTCCAATAGGTGAACAACAAGAGGAAGGCCCCAAACATGGTGAGGAGATGCCTCTCTCTGAAGGGCAGGGAGAACAAGAAAAGAAAGAGCATGAAGATGTCCCACCTCCACATGAGGAAGAGGAGAATATAGAAGAAAATAAACTGGAAGAAGAGGTTCAAACTAGTAGGATCCTTGAGATAGAGCAACTGGAAGAACACGGGCATGATGAAGAGAGGGAAGAAGAGGAAGAAGGGGATGTTGAAAAGGAAAGTCCTAAAGAACACTTTCCCACTGAATCCTCCATCAAGTGCACGATGTTCATCCAAGACTCCCATGAAGAAAAAGAAGATACAAGGGAAGAGAAAGAAACCCCTAAAGATAAAGAGATTGAAATCAAGAGAAGTGGAGAAGAAGGTGATCATGAATCACCTAAAGAAAAGTCTCCAATGTCGGAATGGTTGGAAAAGAAACTTGAAAAGAGAGCTCATGTCCTAAGTAATACAAGAGTGAGACTAGAGGCCATCTTAGCCCAAGCACAAATCAGCACCAAGAAAGAGAAGCCCAAAGTCAGATCCAAGGTGAAGATGGATGCTTTTGGTTCTTGGACTGTGCAAGTATCCACACCAATGGTAGGGGAAAGAAGGGATAAGCTATAATGTGTCCACTATTGACTTGGGGATGGCCACTAGAGAACAAAAAGTGGACCACCTTCAAGGGTCTGTCGCCATGGTAGTACACCTGATTTAGCAGGATAAGATTTCGAAGGAAGAGCTCAAGGCACAAGTGGCTGATCTAATAGCTTACATCCAACAGTGGTCTTCAGTAGAGGAAATGCAAACCACATCTTCGACCCTGCCACAGTTGTTGCCCAAAGAAAAAATAGACAAACTTGAAAAGAGAAAGAACTTTGATAAGACCACAGAGAGCTGGTTCTAGAAAGTCTTATACGTTAAATATGGGCATCAGTCGCGTCATTAGAATAGCGAAGAAGTTCTTTGATTTACAAAGGTCTCTTGAAAGCACAAGGAAAATTTGTATAGATTTCTCGGGGATATATGGGTCTACTTACCTGAAAATTGAGGTCATCCTCAAGTTTCCAAAGAGAACTTGGAAGGAGGAGCTCGCATTTAAAGAGGATGGCCATTGGCTCGTCGAGACATGGAGGGTGGATTTTGAAAATTGAAAGGAAAGGTTGGTGCAGGTGCTCGATAAGGTGGATCCAAATATTGAATGGGCTAAGGAAGTCAAAGCAGATTGCATTCGATACTTAAAGCTAATGACGGACTATGATATTCTTGTCATGCAAATTGATCCTAAGAAGATAAAGCCTCATTTCCAAAAGAAGATGGAGGATGGGATGTCCGCTGAGATCACCACCAATTTTATGAGTTTTTCCGCCCAAGCCTTTGCCCAATCTAAGCTATTCAGAGACCAAACTGTCAAATATGATGAAGACTGGGAAAAGTTCACTAGCCGGTCCAAACAATGGGGCTACCAAGTGCTACAATCTCAAATCATGGAAATTGATAAGCTCCAACCGCTAATCTCTAAGTTCATGGAGTACGCCGCTTTGAGGAAACAAGAGGGAAACCCTATTATAGATGATGAACTCCTCAAGGAATAGCTGCAACAAAGAGCAATCAACAAAAGACAAAATATTACAGTGTTGTCACTAGAAGACAAAATAGGGATAAGGACAAGAATGTATTTTAAAATATAATATATTTGGGGGGTAGGTAGAACCCTAGTTTGTAGTAAATCTTGGCCACACAATGTAGCTTAATCTTGGCAATTCATTCTACTTTTTGGACACTATAAATAGGGGGTCTCCTCTCATTTTCAAGAGAGAGTTGAGTTGTTGAAATGACATGTTGTAGATATTTTAATAGAAATACATTGACTTTGGTGGATTTCGAAGTTTCTTTGCATGTTTCATGATTCATCTCCAATAGTTAGTTGAATCTAGTTAGATTTACATTGTTGTTTAGTTAGTTATAGCTTGCTTTCATAGATTTGATAATGTTGTTATGTGGTTGTGAAGATTTTTGTTGTGTAGATGCCTTCCTAGTCCATACTTTTTGTTGTTTGTTGCTAGTAGATTGCTATGTAAAGTTAGTCTCGACTTAAATTTAAATTTGCCTCAAACTTTTATCTGTGTTCATGCATGTACATGGTGAATGAATGGTAAAATATTTGTAGTCCTTAGAAGATAGCGAAGATTTCATGATACTATGAAATTTTTGGTTAAATGAAATTTTGTTTTAAGGAAGTTGTCCATAGTAGACACCTCCATGATCACTGTTCATGGTTAGTTGTAGATCTAGGAACCCCCTCTCTTCCTGGCCTTTTTCTTCTTTTTTTTAGAAATAGCCTATGGTAAGGTTCATTGCACATTGTAAAGCTAAAATTGAAGGAAAACATTGAGGTTTCAGACTATTGTTCAAACCTGCAACATATTGCACATCAACTTCCATCCTAGAAACTTCAATTTACAAAATCCACTTCATTTCATCCAGCTTCGTAAGTCTTCCCTGTGATTACCAGCAAAATCACATCAAACAACTAAGATATTCCAAGCACTGTCAAGACCTGACACTAGAGACCTTGGGATAGTGTTCTGCAATTTGATTGTGGAAGATTGTCTTTAAAGAGAGGTGATGCATCTACGCATTACCTATGTTGAGAAAGTGTGCAAATCACCGCATCAATAGCTTACTCCTGGAAGCCTACAAAAAAATATGGATAAAACTCTCTCATTCATGTCACATCCACCTAATTAGCTGATGCCTCATCACTAGGATCCCACTAGACCCTCACCTAATCAATGTCTTGACCCCTGAGGTTCAACTCCCGACGTTGCAGGATGTGCATGATTTCCAAAGAATGATACTTGTCTTCTACCAGAAGTCTCTCCATCTGCATCTCCTACTATTCGCTCTAAAGCCACTGGTCCCTGACTAAATCTAGAAGTGTCCTTCTGAGGACACTATTGAGCAATGTGACCCTGCTGACCATAAGTGAAACATCATGTACCTCTATTGAACCCTCTATCACTTAGAGGTGCACTAGACAATGGAAAACTACCTCCACTAATCAAAGACTAAAAATTGTTACCCTGTTGAGCTTGAGAATTCTTATTCTTCGGTAGGTAACATTGCTACTACTATCCACCCTTAGTGGGTGCTTGTTGGTTTTGAGAGGAATCCCCTATCTAAGTCTGACCACCTCACAGACCAAATCCCACACTAGGTGCACTACCAATCTAGGAACCTATATGTCCACCCAAATCCATAGTCAAATTCTCCTCCACAAGATGTGCCTTCTCCATGGCTACCTCCATAGTCTTCAACTCAAAGACTCAAACTCCTCCGTTGATATGAGCATTCAAGCGCCTAATGAATTGTTTTACCAACATAGTCTCGTCGTCCACAATTCCAGCATACTATTTGAGCTCATAGAATCTATCCTCAAATTGCTCAACTGTCATGGCCATCTGACACAGATCATGCACGACATTGTCTCCAATGCTCTAACAAGAAATGCACTCTGAATCTCTCCAAAAACATGTCCCATGAAATTGAGCCAATCTCCAGATGGAGCTTCTACTCCTCGAATTGCCACCATGTAGAGGCAAAGCATCTAAGATGCATAATGGCACATCTAGCTCTAGTGTTGCTACCATATGGGTGCATAGAAAAATACTGTCCCAAGTCTATCAGCCAAGTTTCTACTTCCAGACCACCACCAGTATCATCGAATGTGGGAGGGCATGCCCTCAATAAGTCTCTCATATGCCCTGCAACAATAGCATCTTGCTCCATAGTCTCAACAACTCTCGTAGGTGATCTGTCTCATTCTCTAGCCACATCTTGTTCAGCGTCCTGTCTAGGACCAAGTCCAGCAAGAACCTCCTCCAATAAGGACGTAACTATGCTCCCTTTATTTCTGGCTATATCATATTTTTTTCCCCACTCACTTGATCCAATTAAGGACACTGTTGTTCTACATGCTCACTCTCATGAGAGCTCTAGGAGGGAGATTCCTGATGGTTAGCCATTCGGCCAGCACCTCGATCTTGACCACGACCCCTGCCTCGATGACTAGGCATCGTCCTACACAAAAATAAAGGACAAGTCTCAGTTGCAAGATGCAAGGGACAACAGGAAAACACAACTTAAGATTCTAACATCTAGGACTACCTAATGGGCTCACAAATATCCAGAGTACCTAGTGTTAGAATCTTCACTTTGATACAAATCTGTAATTCCTCACCAAGGAAGCTAGAGAACAACACATAAAGTAACAAAATAACTGAACATTTTTTAAAAAAAAGACATTCGATTACAACACAAGTACAAAAGAAACATATACACATACATTCTCAGGGTTCCGTGACAACACTACTTAAACATTCACAAGTAAGAACATTATATCATTAAACCCAAGACATTAAACATAAGGATAAATCATATTAGCAAAGAATGATCCAATCATATAATCATAATATAGTCAAGTTACATATTCAAGTTACATCAAGTGAGATTGTGACAAATCTCATTACATCATAATAACGTTACAATAAGTTCAATCTTACACATCAAGTATACAATATAGATGAAGTTCATAACACATCTGTCAACCTCCTTCATGAGCACACTCAGCGTCCAACTTCACGAACCCTATAGAATCAAGAACCTATCACAAGAACAATATTATTCAAGCACAACAACACCTGTAAGGGGACCTAATGGAGGAAAAGGCATGTTCCTCCCAACCACGTGGTACCCGAAGGTCCACCCCCATGCTAGGAGATAATATCAAGTCCTCAAAGACAAAGAAACATGAAGATAAAACATAACATTTACATGGCTCAAGTCGTACACATTACAACATAACGATATCTATACCACATAATAACAAACAAAGCTTCCAGAGGTAACAACATAAACAAGGGTAAATCTACACAAGAGACCACATATTATGCATTAGGAAAAGAGTGTCATCACATAGTTTATTGTAGGTTACCCTGGTGAATCTTCCTAGATTACCGACCCTCATACCGAGTTACCTTCGCAATCTCTACTGATTCTCGATGCCTAAACAAACTCATGTGGCATCGAACTACCTTTCAAGAAGACAAAGTAGATGATCATGCTATTCCAGGCCATCTCAACATACCCTTAATCTATACACTAGGCAAGGCAATCCAATTATTTGAAATATTTAATGAACCCCACCCATCCCCATGTACATTTATTAAGGTTTTCACTAAATTAATAACTTTTGATAGGTTACCCTAGCTACCACTTAGGGTTCTGGCCCCTATTGAAAGCCACTCTTCCTAATAACATAACTCGTAATCAATTACAAAGGATAACCATCATGCACATTGAACATCTCCAAGAATGTACACATCTCAATCATGATATAAACCATATAACTTCCATAACACCTCAAAGGTAACAAAAAATCATGGAAGGCTAAGTCCCAAGTTAAATCATTGTAATTGAACAATAAAGTGCAAGCATAAGAAGCTTAACAAAACAAATTTCCTTTCCTGGCCTCTGGAAGATTAAAGAACTCATAAGTCAAAAGTATACACATAAATTATAACCAATACATTACTACTCATCATATACAATCATCAAGTCTTCATGATCTAAATAACACAATCCACAAATATTTCGATGCAAATATATGCACAACCAAGATTTTTTTGTTTTCATTTAATTTAAAATAATGATCTTAATATTTACACCTGTATATATATAAATAAATACATATAAAATATATATTTACAATATATATATATATATCGATCCACTTAATTGTTGTCTTGTTACAAAACATATCAAAGATAGCAAGCACGTACAATTATAAATAACATAGACATATAATTATTAATTTATAGATTCATTCACTACACAAACCTAGGACTACGAATTCAAATCAAAGAGACAAACAATCAATTATAGTTATCTCTATCGACTCCTTCATGTTCACAAGGGAAAAATGCATGTAAATTAAATTGAGAACTTTATGTTCGAAACTCCGAACTATTCATATTTAATACACATGCATCAAAGGATATGTCCATACTTAGCAGGATAATAGAGAAACCAAACTCTATGCCTAAAGATTGAAGACTATAAGCTCAAGAAAGCTGCATGCAAACGGATATAACACATCCTAAGATTTGTGGTTGTTAAGAGAGCCATAAACAATCATATATACACTATCAACATGGAATTGTATCTACAACATATTTTACATAGATCATAGAAGATTAAAGGATGGCGTATCAAGAGCATTTCCTCACAACGTAACTATGTTCACCAAAATAGATTCTTAATGTTTTCAAATCTATGTTTACAAATGCCAATCTAATATGTTTCCAACGCGATTTCGCTACTAAACAAAAGTTTAGAAAAGGCAGACATCGAGCTGTATGGCGTCTTAGATGTATTTGGGTATCTCATATTGCGGTTTTAAAAATGTCCAATGGTATGGCTGAGGGATACACACAAAATGGATCTTAACAAGTACGAGATAAAAACAAGGGAAAATGACTAACGCCAGCCTCCAAGAAATTGTAAATCAAAGGCTAAAAGAAGTAATTCCAAATCTCTTTCCATCAAGGCGTCGTTGGCCAAAGTTTCAAGGTGCAGTACAAAGAAAGCCAGAGGCTACAGGAAACTGATTTTATTTTATCATACTTCTAGGTCGAAGTAGATACAAGAAACTAGAATACCATAAAGATTCTCTCACATATTTTGAAAATTCTTTAAAACAAAATCACTAAGTGACTCGATAAATAAGGCAACAGAAAATTTCAAGATTCAAGGAATATTATTTGGTTGGTAAATAAAGTTACGGGATATTTCTAAATTAGAACATTTGTCTATCGCCATATGGAAATAAAATTACAAAGCAAAACCAAATATTACAGACATATTTTGCTAAGATTTACTTTTAAATTTGAAAACTCATCCTCATTGTTTCTTTGTTGCATACGCAAGTTTGGTTGAGTTAATCTTTTCCATAGGCAGTATTTCTTTTCTTTTTCTTTTTTTCCAAAGCAAGCTAAATACAAACATAATTTTTTACAAATTTTATCTTTAAGATGCAAATAAAATAGAAAAGGAAGGAACCTATTTAACCTCGCTTGCTCACACGAAGATTCGAAGAAGAAGAATTCTGGATTTCAACTAACTTTAAATATCACAATCTTCAAACCCAATCCACAACCAAATCACAAAAAACCTTCCAAATTCCTTTTTACAAAGCTTTCAAATACAAAAATATTGTAAAGAAACTTTTTCCAAAAAAAAATCGTGCAGAAACCTTCTCAAAAAAATTGTCGTGAATGATAGTTGCATAACCAAAGCTTTTAATTCCTTTCCAGTTAACTCATAAATCATAAATCTTAACTAACAATCAACATGCAATCAAGATTGATCAACCAGTTTCAACTTAAACAATTACACCAGATTACACTTTCTAACTCCAAATCAAGATTCTAACTCAGTATATAAATTTCATATATTATTTATAATCTATTGAAAACAAACTCCTTCAAAATATCTATTTTCCATTTATTTAAATTTACACATTGAAATCAACAATTACATTCAAATAAATATCCTATTAAATTTAATTTAATAAATCAAACCATAAACACAAATATTTTAACTTAACATTGAAATAAAATTATATTAAATCAAATTAATTAATTAATAAACCATTTAAGTAATTAATTAATTTCCAAACAATACGCAAACATGTACGACACAACAGAACAAAAAGACAATACTATGATGAGTGACAACACAAATAATCATCCTATAAGGGAACGATGGCCAAAGAAGGACTTGACATTATCTCTGAAACAACATATTTCCATTGGGTCAAGGCATGGTCAGAACTGACAAAGCAAGTGAAGCCGATACTTGGTACCTACAATCTACATCAAACAACACTATTAAACATATCTGCAAAAACCAACAATCACACCGTGAAAGAGAATCGCAGCATAGTAGGGTACTCACGAGTGAGTTATGCTACATTGTCTCCTTCACCAAGACTAACATACAATGTTGCATCATAAACAACATCAGATACATCATCATAAACACACTAATGCTCTGAAACAACATAAAACCATAACACACATAATGTTTATAATATTGTCGCCACACAAACATAATTAGATGATTAACAATGTCTCTAATGTATCATCAACACAATATAAAACCAACATAGTATTAGTGTCGTAATTGAAATAAAGTAACATAGTATCAAAATAGCTAAAGCAACTATAAACCAAATAGAAACAAGCTGAAACAATGTGCAGCAACTGAAGGGACACTACACAAACTTGGAAATTCAGGTGGATTCGATGCCTGGTACCTGCAACCTACAGCAAACCACATGGTCGAACATGTACATAGACAAGTAGTCAAACAAACTGTGAAGGAAAAATTGCAACGCCACAAGGCACTCACAAGTGAGAGATGCGACACTATTCACCTTCACCAAAATACATCAATGCATGATAATCAGATACTAAAATCATGATAAGAACATACATCAAGAATCGCATAATACTTATGGAAATAATAACCCACTCAGTCAAATAAACCATAAAATAGTCATGACATATACATAAACATCAGTGATTAAACAGTATCAACTATCATCATAGTAATGAGTCCAACATCGAGCAATGTATCATAATGTCTAAATGAAAACACGTCACTATCAGAAGCAAAAAGCAAATTGAGGGGCACTGCATCCTCCCCCCTAGGACCAGGCTTACTCCTGGAAGCTTGCAAACAGAAATGGGTAACACTCATGCACCTGGGATACATCCTCCCAAGAGACAGAAGACTCAACACTAGGATCCCTCTAGACCCTCACCTAGACCATGACTCGTTGCCCAAGGGTCAATTCTCGATGCTGCAGAATGTGCACGGTTTCTAAAGAACGTTGTTTGTCCTCTACTAGAAGTCTCTCCAAATGAACCCTGGTGATCGGCCTGGCGGTTATCCACCACTGCAAACACCCTGTGCGATATGCTTGCATCTCTTACTGTCGACTCTGAAGTGGCCAGCCTCTAACTATATCCAGATGTTCCCTTTTGAGGACATTGTCTAGCAATGTGACCCTGTTGACCACAAGAGAAACATCTTATGCCTCTACCATAACCCTAACCACCTGAGGGTGCAATAGACTACATAAAACTACCTCCACTGACCGCAAACTGAGAGCTCTTAGCAGGCTAGTCAGGATGATACTGTTGAGCTCGCTGCTAACTCTAATCTTTCCTTTTTTGGAACCTACTACCATGCTGAGATTGAGAGTTCCCAGGTTTCGATTGGGAGTGCTACTATTGATGCTCACCCTTAGCGGGTGCTTGATGACCCTTGGAGGAACCCGCAGCCTAAGATGGACCACCCTATGATCCGATACCAGCTGGAGGTGCACTACCAATCTATACACCTATTTGTCCACCTAAAGCCATAGCCAAATTCTTCTCAACTATCTGAGCTTTCTCCACAGCCACCTCCATTGTTTTCAGCTCAAACACATGAACACCCCCACTGATATGAGATTTCAAGCCCCTGATAAAGTGATGTACTAACATACCCTCATCATCACCTATGCCAGCATATTGCTTAAGCTCATAAAATCTCTACTCATATTGCTTAACTAACATCGCCATCTGTTTCAGCTCATGGAACTCATCCACATGACGTTGCTGCCAATGATTAGACAAGAACTAGGCTTTGAATCTCTCTAAAACATCTCCCATGAGACTGAATCTATATCCAAATGGAGCTTCTGATCCTCCAAACACCACCACGTGGATGCAAAACCTTGGAGATACATGATAATGCACCTACCCTTGGTGTTGCTACCATATGGATCCATAGCGAAACACCTGTTCAGATCAATTAACTAGGTCTCTACCTCCAAACCACTACCAGTCCCATCAAAAGTAGGAGGATGTGCTTGTACAAGGTCCCTCATATGTTCAACTGCAACCTCTCTCCTTCTAGGAGACCTATCTCTCTCTCGAACCACCAACTGCTCACCCTCTTGTCTTAGACCCAGATAGGCAAGAACCTCCTCAAGTAAGTGACGGAACTGTGCACCCTCCAACCTTGTTTGATCTTGATTCTGACCTCCACCTCCCTAATTATTTTGGGAGCCCTATTTTTCCTCACAATTAGACTCATGGGAACACTGAGGAGGGGAGTCCTAGCGATTAGCCCCATGGCCACCACCACGACCTCTACTCTGCCCTCAACCTCGACCCCAACCTCTAGGTATTATCCTACATTGACACCACCAAAGACAAGTTCAGGGTGTTAGATGAGGTCATCAAGGAAAACGTAAACTTCAGAATCTAAAAAACTAAGACAACATAATGGGATCTTGTATATACCCAGAGTACCTAGTGTTAGAACTTGGGCTCTCATACCATGTTGGTGCAGGAGCACCTACACGTCATCCTCCATTTTTGCTCATTTGATGAAAACAAGTGGTTAGAAGGTTAGAATGAGTATTTTTGAGTATTTTTGTCATGAATAAGGTCTAACAAGACCATCAAGCATGATCAAGGTTAAAGTTTTTGAGTTTTGAGTCAAAATGTAGAGAATTGCAATCTTGCAACAATTGTTGTCTTTGTAGCCTTGAAAGACACAAACTTGAATTTGTATATGTAAAGGAAAGATTGGATTCATGTACATGTAATAAGGCTATTTAGGAGCCACTTCAATTATTTTTGAGGTCTTAGGTGATAGGAATCAAAGTTGCTTCAAAAAGATGCAATGTTGTCATAATGCAAATTGTTGTAAACTCATCATTAGAGTTGTAAACACCTTAACAATGACTCCTTTATTCAAAAAATAGTTAAAGGCCATTGGGGAGGATGGGAACATGTTTATAAAGCCTCCATGGGGTCGAGGCATGAAAGGGGTTGAAGTTTTGAAGCATTAATAAGAAGAAAACTTTGTTTTTTCACTATTTTTCCTGCGCTTTTGACTGTTCTTGTGTGTGGTACTGTTTGGTACGTTACTATACAACCTCCAAATTGGCATGGTTCGATAGAGGGTAGAGATAGCTTTAATTTGGTGGTGATTTTTCTTGATTTCATTAAGTATAAATAGAAAGTTACATCAATTCTTCTGAAAGTGGGTCTAAAACCCTACAAATCAAGGGTTTTGATCACAAAATGCTTGTAATTCACCATTCCACCATGGGAGAATTATGAAACTTGGTGGAATGGTGGATTTAAGGGTCCTCTTCATGATTCAATTTTTTTCGGAACAAAAGATGGAGTCTTGCAAGAATTATCTAATGCCCTAGGTTTGGTTTCCTTTGTAACAGTCCAGGAAAATGAACTTTTCAATGCATTTATTTTTAATTTTTTGAGTTTTTGAGTAAGAATGATTGATGAAAATGATGTACAGGGTCTTGGGGAGCATGTTTGAACCTATTTAAAGCATGAGGGGTGTTGGGGAGAGCCTTGGTAGTCAAAAACCTACTGTGTACAGGCTTAGTTAGGCCTTTTTGGTGACTTGAAGGACAATCCTTTGATACTCTGTTGTTGGTGTTTGGTTTTATGATTTTGAGGATGTGTAGGGGTTGGTATTAGATGTTTGAAAACAAGTTCCTTTGTCTGGTTTGATCCTTTTACAAACTTTATCATGACTATCCTATTGGTGAGTGCTAGAAGGAATGCATGGCTAGTTTGGAAGTGACGGGAGAATGAGTGTTTGTGAGTACAAAGTCTATTTTTTTGGTCATGTTTTGACATGTTGAGATTGTTCATAGCATTCCCAAGTCCTGTTGAGATGTTTGGTTGTGTAAGTAAAGTTGAGTGGTCAAGTTGCATTGTTGAGAGGAATAGTGAAGTTGATGTGTGCATATAGAGTATTTGAGAGAAGCTTTTAAGAAAGGTGTTGTTTGTATGAAAGAAGGGTTGCTTCCCCTACCACTCTGTATCACATGTGTAATGCCCCACCACGAAACCCTAGAGGACAACACACTAACATCTAAAATGGAACATTTTTTTTTTAAGTTCAATTTTCACATGATTATAAATAAAATATTAACTCAAATTCTAACCTAAGTCCTCTAAGGTCCGCAACTACGCTACTTGATTCCCATTAGCTAAACTAGCAAGTATAGAAAACCATTACATTAAATAAATTCTAACGACAATATGAATTCCATTTCATCTTCACATTTACAGATCAACTAATATGAATTATCCATTTTATGCTAACAATATAACAACATCAATATTCATTAAATTGACAATTATATCAATTACATTCATCATTACAAGAGAAAATTTACAATAATTACAATGATACATCATTACATTGTTACCTCCTTGGATGAGAGAGGACAGTACATTAGAAGTATATACATGATACAATATTTTTGTGGAACAATACAAGTACATGAATAGTAATCCCTATAAACTGGAGCAAGTGTAGAAGCCTTCAAATCCAAGAATAATCACCATGAACATGAACAAAGTAAGGGAACCCAATGGAGTACAAGGCTCATTCCACCTGACCATGTGGAACCTTAAGGTCCACCCCCCATGCTAGGAGATAGCAAAGAGTCCCACCACCACAATGACAACAAGGTGACACCAATTGACATAAAGAATCCCAACATGCAAGTACAACATAACTCAACACAATAGAGACATCGCTTCCAGAGGCACACACATACATCAAATAGATTACAATTAAGGAAATGTTACGTTGTAGCAAGGGAGAGTGTCATTGCATGGTCCTAGCATGGGTTGTCTTGACAGTCTTCACTATATGATGTCCCCCATATAGGGTTGTCCTGATAGTCTCACATTAGACGTCAGCCCCATAGGGTGACACATGCGGGACCAACTTCCTTTACTGAAGACAAGGAGGTTGGTCTTGCCAACCAAGCCTTCTCAACCCATCCTTAGCCTAAACGAGTGCTACAGGCATGGGTGAGGCATCCAGTTATCTTGATTAGAGTGAACTACTACCTAATCCCCCTAGTTAATTAATTATGTTATCACTTATTTAAGGAAACTCTCACATGGGTTGTCCTAGACACCACTTTGTGCGCTAGCCCCCATTGAGAGCCACTCCCCCTTCTACAACTAGAAAAACCAACACAAGCAATAAAGTAAAGCCAACTTGCACGAATCACCAACACACAAAAATGTACTCATAAGGTGAGGCATGACCCATCCCATACACAAATTAATCATAAAGGTCAGTAAACAGTGCATGGCTAATTCTCTTTCTATAACACATGGCAAATATCACACCAACCAATTTTCAAAGTTCAACATATACATCAAACCAATAACACTATTCCCAAATCTCTGGAATACTTCCACTATTAACTTCACACAACAACTTGAACATTGAACAATAACTCACAGCCAACCCATTTCCATAACTCACTAACTATACTTCATACAATAACTTAATTAACGACAAAATCAAGAATGCAAGGTAAATTTAAAAACACAACCATTACACTTTCAAAGCATTCATATTGATCAAGAATAGTTCCTTATTCCTTATCGACTAATCATCCATTTACAAAATTACGCCAACCTTCCAATATTTGAATTTTTCTTTTGTTTCATTAATCTTTCAACAAGATCTATCAATAATAGGACAACAATACTCTTTTATTACACTACTATAATTCATAACAAAATACCCATACTCATATATATAAATATATATACATAATATATATAAACATGTATACATAACACAATAGATGTTTGTGTATATATATATATGTAAGTGCTATATCAAAATACTGTTTTCTACAACAGTTTATACTACAACCACATATGATTACATATAGTCATGCCTATATATATAAATTTACAAAGCTATTAAGTTGTTGTTTAATTTACAGTTTAGAATGTAAAATCTTATGCCAATATTTAAATTCATATATATATATATATATATAGAACACCATACAATATAAATCCAGAACATACTGGGGGTTCGACACCTTGTCATTTACTAAGCTATGAGTAAAATTCGAGCGCCACTTATGTTTCTTTCACGGAATAATATACTATCAGTTGGATATAATCGAAATGCTTTGATTGCAATCTCAAAGGTCTCAATTGTCAATACAGATCCATTCTTACACATCTAATCCAACAATTCACACATACTCGTAAACTGCTTTGCTCTGCCCAATATACTCATCATCATGTTATAAGTCAGAGAATTGTGTGAAAATCCAACACGCTGCCCTGCCCATCGAAAGATCGTGAAAGCAGGCTTTCTGGCATTTGAAAATCTAATCAATACATGATATACCAAAGTATGCGAAAGACTAACCTCGCATCGGTCAAGAGCCGATTCCATATTCTGATATGATGCAAACAACTCTTCAACCACTTTATAGACTCAACAGATTTTCCGAAATTCTCACACTCTTTCTGATTGTTTCTATATTCCTCCTCACTAATTTCATCACCATGCTCTTCTTCGCTCTCATCGTTGGTCTCATCTGTCTCCAATACCACCATCTTTGTCATAGGTTTTAAGTCTGGCGAAAACACCCGGAGAGGAATAATTACTATAAAGTAACCCAAAATCAGACCTCAACCTCGTAATAGCTTTAGGTGCATAATTTATATGGGCCTAAGGCGAAATTTCACAGACAAATTACATTCAATATACGTTACAGATTATATATCAAATAACTGAAATATATAACAGTACTAGCTCGACCCAGCATGCAAAGAGGGACGGCGACCAAAACAAAGGAAATAGTGAATACAATACAAATTGCATGGGAGGATAAGACATTAGAAAAGATACAAACTCAATGCATGAAAGTCTACAGATTCCAGCTAGCGCGCCTAGTTAAATTGGGGACTTCCCTAAAGTTTGAATACCACACAACTCACCTACAGGAATTTATTAACTATACACTCCACTGGTATCGAATAGGCACTTAAGCTCAATATCAAAGCTATACGGCACTAGAACAACTTGCATGGCGAACAATATATCGATTGAAATCAAGATTGTATCAAATAAACTCTGCGAACAACTAGAGGAAATCGAATAACTTCAAGTCTTCAAGTACACGTTGAGGATGATAACGAATGAAACGACAACTTCAATATGAAATCAAATGATAATTAAAGGGATGTAAACAGCCAACGGGGCGTTAAAGCTTAAGTAAAGTGCATGCTAGCGGTTGGACATTCGAACCTCAATGAGTACAAAACAAGTATCGAGTCTTCAGATTCAAGGTTCCCTTTTCTCAGAGCAAAAGAATAAAGTTCTTAAAATACCATCACATGGTTGAATGATACATACAGAATCAAGGATATCGACATACAAGAAAGCTACAGAAGAATATGACTCTGTCTGGGTAAGGAAACGACTTAAGACAAGATTATCTATTGATGAGTACAAAACAGGGGTGGTGCCATCTAATTCTTTTCAAGAACTCGGAACAAAGCATAAATCAAAATTTTGAAGCGTGACTAACAATAATTTATAGAATATACACAATATTTTGCAGAGATATTTCAAGGAGTTCTTTCAAAAATCATTCTAATAAAATATTTCAAGCAAGAGTAAACAGAGGTGTAAATCAAAAATAGAGGAACCTGATTAAAGTCGTTTAGTTGGGCTGGAAATTGATGCAGAGGTCACTTCCTCCAATTTGCAGCTACAATATTCTTCAAAATTTCTCAATACTCCAAAACCCCCAATTCCAAACTTTCCAAAAACCCCAAGAAAACTTTCAAGAACCACAAATATTCACGAGAGAAGCAAGATTAGTTTCTCACAAAATAACCAAAAAGCCTCTCTCAGTTAACTCTAACTAATTTATTTACTCTTCTTTATTTCCTGTTACATGACCATGCACTCTAAAAATTAATTAATTTATTTAATTTTCTTTTATTATTTCCCACACTTCAAATTTGCACACAGAAGATCAAACAATTAAAATATTTAGTTTATTAATTTAATCCCTTCATCTTAAATTGCTTGCACAATAAAAAAATTAGCATATTTTTTAAATATATTTCTTTATTAAACTATAAGTTTAAATTTATTTAAATCAAACAAAACATTAATAATATTTTATTTACAATATTTAAGCTTTTGGATTCGATTGTGTCAATTTTTTTGTCGACTTTTCGGATTACACTCAGTGATCCATCATCAGGAAGAGGAAAAAATCTTAAATATTCAAGGACTGTGGAAAACTTATACCAACTAATATTTTATTTATTAAAATTTACAAATATATTAAAACATATAATTAAATTATTGAAACACCTTTAAAAACCGCAATACTCTTCCATTTAATATAAAATCAATCAAACAAATAACTCAAATGGACTGTATACCCAACTGTACCTAACTAAAAGGCGAAATGGAAGGAAAAGGACAACAACATCAACAAAACAACCCAAACTGACCACACAAACAAGGAACGAAAAACAAACGCTTATCCTCGTCAAGTATGATGGCTCACCTGGGGGACCCAACGCTATCTCCAAATCAACAACCTCCATTGGGGTTAAGGCATGCTCAAACCTGGCAATTCAGGTGGAGTCAATGCCTGGTACCTGCAACCTACAGCAAACCATACAGTCGAACATGTACATAGACAAACAATCAAACACACCGTGAAGGAAAAATCGCAGTGTCATAGGGCACTCGCAAGCGAGAGATGTGACATTGTTCCCCTTCTCCAAAATACATCAATGCATGATAATCAGATACTAAAATCGTGATAAGAACATACATCAAGAATCACATAATACTCATGGCAATAATAGCCCACTTAGTCAAATAAGCCATAAACTAGTCATAACATGTACATAAACATCAGTGATTAAACAATATCAACTATAATCATAGTAATGATTCCAGCATCAAGCAATGTATCATAATGTCTAAATACAAACAAGTCACTATCAAAAGCAAAAAGAAAACTGAGGGGCACTACAACAACAACATGTTAATGGTGTCTTTTCTTAGTCAAATATTAGCCAACGTGAAGGAGAGTGTTGGGGTTTGATATTTTATGCATTTGGTGTCTTCCATGAGAAATTGTATGCATTTGTTTCCCAATGTATGATAGTGGAAGAGACCTTATATGACTGTAATCAAGTTTGATATGTATTTCTTTAAGTCTAATTTCAATTATTATTATATTATATAAGATGATTTGTAATGGTTCAATATGATATGTTACAATTCCATGTCATTTCCTTTCAATGCAATGTTATTTTTATAAATGTCACACATGTTGAATGAAACCTTGAAACAAAATGAATCTACAATCTGCATCATACTCAGCAAACAAACAAAAAAATCATGAGTGATTATTACACAATTTTTGACTCATGGTTATGATGATTAATTTTATTTCTAAAAAAATCCCTATTTTTATTCTATACAATATCACATTTTTAATTATTTTTGCATTAGATAGTCTTATTATTTATATTTCTAGACCAAGTCTTTATTTCTATACTAGATGGAGTCACTTTACCTTTTTTATGTTTTTTTTTTTGTTTATAAACATTTTTAATAATTGTGATCATATATTTTTCATATGCTTGAAAAATATTTTTGATAAAGGAAAAAACGGGTTTTACAGGGACCCGAAACCACAAAGTTTACAAGCAGAAGAAAGATAGAGCATTACAGAACCCAAAAAATAGGAAGACTGCAAAACAGAAAAAGCCAAGAGAAGACCGCAGCCACCAGCCCCGAGCCAGCACAAACCAGCAAAATATGCTTGACAAATGTTATTCATTGAGATTTTTTCTTTTGTGTTTACATGATTTGATATGAAGAGTTCATTGCAAGGAGAATGCAACAAAATTGATATCCATATTGAAACATCTTTTATAAGAATTTGAATATTTATTTCATGTTGATTGATTGTTTTACTTTGACATAACTTACATGCTAATTAAAATAAGAGAAAATTTAGGTGAATATTACATACTTTGTAAAGAAAATGAGCAAAAAACGTCCTTTTTTTTTTTGAAGAACCTAAAATTGATATTTTTTGAATTTTGAAATCATGTAAACTAATGAAATGTAGATATGTTAGTGTAGTTTATGACTTTTTAAAATTAAATTAAATTAGATTAAGAAAAAAAAGTGATATTTTTTTTGTAAAACTATCACTACTTATTTAACAACTAAAATGCTAATAAAGGTAGCTTAATGAGACATCAAATTGTTCCTAACAAATTTTATTTTTCATAAATTTTTCATATTTTGAATTCAAAATTTTATTGCAACAAACAAAATTAATTTTGATAAATATTATTTTAGTAGATTTTTCAAATTGCATGTCTTGAAAACATGTAGCACTTCAATAAGATGTTAAATTTTTTATGACTATTTATCAAAAAGAAAAATAGATCAGCTCAACTAGAATTATCTCTCCTATATAATGAACTTTGTCAAACAAAATTGATTTTTTTTTTTTGAATTTTATCAACTTGAAATTTTGAAGTTGGTGATCTATTTGTTGTGAATATTAAAAAAATAATATCAAAATATAATAAAATTTATATTTTCAAAATCTACAAATTAAGATCTACAAAAGAATATTTTTGACATTTTAAAAAATGTTGTATACATAAGTAGAAGTGGTGGAAACATTAAACTTCTTTAAATAATTTTTTTTTTAATAATTTGCATCAAAGTGATCCTATATAATGTTGAGCAAACACTTTTGATGGATTTGTTTTGGCTAGATCTATTTTAAGTAGAGTATTTTTTTGGATAGAAATGAATTTCAAGTACAAAATGCTTAATGTTGGTCTATTGTCTACACAAAAAGATGACACAAATTTGTGCTTTCACCCTTTCTTTTTAGACTTATTTTTTCCTATTTGTCCTAATGTAATTACTAGTATGCATGTTGACACGGTCTTGCATAGAACTTGATAAATAACATGATTATGACTTGATTCCATCTTTGCACATCACAAAGAACTAATTTTGATACTTATTGCATCCATTCTTTATCTTAAGTCATCAAATCTACAATTGTGAAAAATGATCCAAATCAAATCCATTGTGAAAAGGGGACCACTAAAATTTTAAATTCAAATTTTATTAAAACTAAGCTCATTTCCCTCCTTTTCAACTAGTCATTATAAACTTACTAAAGCATTTAATATTTTAAATTATACATTGAAATGTTGTATTAAAAAACAAATATGCAATTCACTATGATCATCTAGTATCTAGATAGAGAGCCATCAAAAGAACATCTATCAACATTTAAGTTTTATGATGTGACAAATATCATATCAACACTCTAAACATACTATAAGACTACTTGTCTTTGATCATTATTACATGCTATTAACTTAATTTGATCAAAAGGAAACACTCCTAGCCTAACAAGATCCAATTTATCAGCATTCCTCTTTAAACACAACACAAATTATAGACATCAAGAAGGACTTTTTCTAAACATCTAAATTTAAAATATATATATATATATATTTATAGATAATCTTTAGTTTTACGTTCATTGCAGTTAGATTGATACTCAAAAGTCAATTTGACACACATAGAAGTGAACTAGAATAAATAGTAATAATTTTCCTAGCTCAAAGGCATTTATCCAACACGTCCTTATGTTTGACATATTGGTGAATCAATTAGTAGTATCTCACACAAAAAGATTTTCAATTATTTCTTTAAATTATTCTATACATTTAATTCAATTTCAAAATCAATCTCAATTGTTCATCCTAAAATTCTTTATTTATTTGTTGTGATTGCTTAATTTATGGGTATGTGCAGGATCATGATGGGCCAAAAAGTGGCAATATGATAGTTTTTTTTTTACCCAAAATTGATGAAATGAAAAGAATTTTTAAAGGAGATTCTCAACTTTCCACCAATATAAATTATGCTTTACTTTGAATTTAATAAATAATTATTATTTATTTTCTATTTGAATTACAACTAAAATTCTAATTGATAGGCTGATTGAAAAACATCTATAGCTTTCAAATGGTATCACATTTTTTGAATCTAAAAAATGCGTCACATTCTATGCTTTGCATACTATAGGATTAAAAAAAAAAAAAATGAATTTCATGAAGTTTTGAACAAGTTAAGGTAGTTAGACATATGAGTTTTTTATTTTTAAAAGTTGTAATAAAAAATTCATAATTAATTATTTACTTGGAAAAATTACAAAAAATATACATCACATCAGGACATGAGTCCTCTATTTATATCTATTTAATATTATCATTTTATTGTGGTTAGGGTGGTCAGATAGACACCTACTTCTTATTTTATTTTATTTTTTTAAATAAATCTAGTAGTAGAAACTACATTCAATTTGCTACAAATTGTATTCTTACATATTTTTGAAATAATATAGATAACTTATTCAAATTTTTACGTCAAGTTGCCTAACTCTAATTTTTTTGAATTTTTTGCCACTTAAGGGCCTGTTTTTTTCATGATGATCCTGCACATACCCTTATCCTAAGATATTTATATGAAGTATATTATTTTTTCTTAGAGGTATATATACAAATCCCACATCAACTAATAAATACTTCATATGCTAAATGTTCCAACAACTTTGCCAATAAAAGAAGACTAAATAGTGAAAATTCTTCTTTCCACTCACTCACATACTAAGTATTTCATTTCGAAAGACCTTAAGTAATTCACACATTGGAGTTAGCTAGCAAGTTGTTTATCAATGGATCGGGTTCCACATATAAACAACTAGCACATTGACTCCAATGCACTAGCTCTTTATAGGAGATACTTCATCCCCTTAAATAATTGATGCATTAGAGTCAACTCACAAGTTGTTTATAATGAATCGGATCCCACATATAAACAACTAACAAATTGACTACAACACACTAACTCTTTATAAGAATTACTTCATCCCTTACTTAAATCAACACATCACTGTATAAAAAGACACATCATTCCACACATCATTCCTCCTTGAACTTCCAAAGTGGGTAGAGTACATTTACCTTATAATTGTTTCCAACCATAACATTCACCATTTATCCCCTACTAACAAATATTTAGATATACTTTCTTTCTAATTGTTTTTGCCTTTCTAATTAGTAGAGAGTCCATGGTAAAATTTATTTCAAATCCCATGAGAAAGAAGTTCCTGTTAGACTAAAAATCATGTTAGGGGCCGGTGAATTCAAATATATGATTGTCATTGCTTATGCTCAGTTTGAAGAATTATCTGAAAAGAAAAATGTATGTATGTTTGTTTTTTTTCCTCCAATTTATTCATAAGTATCAAATTATTCAACCCCAACAAGTAAATCCAGCTAATTATACTATCAACTGGTGTAACAGAGGGACGCCATATGTGGATACATAAGAAAAAACAGAAATATAAGTTTTTTGGGTTGTTAATTATCAATAACAGATCTGAGGAAGATAATACATAAATTTAGTTTAAAAATATGATGTATCTATGATTCTCTTGCAACTGAATCTTGGGCTGAATCTTTCTTGCTTATGGCGTTGTGCATCCAAGCTCAAGGCATCGTCCACTGGATTCAAAACTTGTAGCTGCTATCCATGGCCACTGAGGATTCTATTATTGATTATTCTGCATTGTCTTTTGGTAGGGTTTCAATCTCCATGCCGTTGTAAAATCTGATTCAACACAACATATCAGTTAAAGATCACAGATTCAGCACAACGTAACAGTAAAAGACCATAGATTCAACAACATGAATCTAGTAAATGATCATAGCTGCCGCACATAATAGAATAGAAATTATAAGATAGTTTTTGGATTTGTTGTGTATGTTTTTTAAGTCAATATTTTTTTTTTACAAAGGTCCATTCAATCTGATCTGAAACATCAATATAAAACATACACAACCATCAATCATGTCAGAAAGAGGAAACGTCGATAGTGGTCCATTGAATGTGATCCGTACATTAAATGTGATCCAAAACATCAAATAAAAAAACATACACAACCATCCATCATCAGAAAGAGGAAACACTGATGATGGTCTATTGAATGTGATCCGAAACGTCAATAAAAAAAACATACACAACCATCCACCTTCAGAAAGAGTAAATGACCATAGCTGCTAGACATAACAGAATAGAAATTATAAGATAGTTTCTGGGTTTGCTGTGTATGTTTCTTGCATCAAATATTTTTCCTTTTTGACGATGGTTCATTGAATGTGATCCCAAACGTCAATAAAAAACATACACAACCATCCATCATCAGAAAGAAGAAACGCCGATGATGGTCCATTGAATATGATCCAAAACGTCAATATAAAATATACACAACCATCCATCATCAAAAAGAAGAAACTCGATGAAAAACATATAAAAAATCCAAAAACTATCTTATTATTTCAGCATGAAAAATTAATACAAACTAAAATAAAAATAGAATAGAAAAGCTTTTTGAAAAATCTATATCTTTACAAAAAAATAATTCAACAAAGCTTTTCTTGATATGGACTGTCAAAAACCTTATGTTCTTGACAAAATTTTGGTTTGGCTTTCTATATATTCAATGATGCTGACACACCTGTGAGCAACGTGGAGCAGGATTTGAAAGTGGGTGGGCGAAGGATTTGTAGCAATGGAGGCATTGGTACTAGTAGGAAGAGAATTTTCACTCTTCTTTGAAATCTTGCGGCCTCTGGTCTGCAAGTGCCTCTCACAATACTTCTTCCCCGGAAGCACATCTCTGGAGCAACGCCATTTCTTGCCGTCGTTTCTCATACATCTAAAGGGCTCTGAATCATTGCTGTTCGACATTTTCTCTCAAATTGTCACATTTGTAAGGAGATTTTCCACAGAATTTCCGCCCTCATTTTGCACTCAAATCTAAAAACCCTAATTGTGGTGGATTCTTTGCAAACTGGGGAATGTTGAGAGAATTGCTGAACTTTCTAATATCTGTAGGAAAGCTGAATACAAAAAAAAATCTTTGTGAAACTGTTAAAGAAGTGGGGATTTGTGTTAGTAAAAGCACTGAACTTTATACACGCTTCGATCAAACAGTATGGGCCGCAATACTTGCGTGCATGGCAACATTTTACGTGTCTTATCTACATACCGTATGCATGCAAAAGTTTCTATCAGTTGCCACTGCTGTTTATTATTCATTTGCAAACATCTGTTCCACTTAGGAGATGCCACAGTGGTACCAGCCATTATTAATATTCTATATTTTATTCATCGTAATTCATGAAGAACATGCCCGTACCACATTAAACCTCTGAAATACTAAATTATTCCCTCGAATCGTCTAGGAGAAATGAACAAAAATCTTTTTTTGGGAAGCTTTCACACAGCGTGCCAAGTGACCATTGCTCCATTGTGTGAGTCTACAGTACCTTGCTTACAAAAGGATGAAGATGTTTCTCTCCCATAAGTCGTGGAATTTGTTGACAGGTAACTCCAATTTTGTTCAAAAAAATTAGAAGGCATAGGATTAAGTAGATGTGTCTCTCAAAATTATTGGGAAATTTTTTGAAGTACTTTCAAATATAAAATTCGTATTTATAATTAAGGTTTTGGGTTCTCATTTTCAAATATGATGTTACATTAATATGTTTTTTTGTTGAAGTGTTCAAAAAGATTTAAAAAATAAGGTAGACTAAAAGTATATATTAAGTCATGTTTTGTTTTTGTGTTGATGTGGCATCATATGATTTGTTTCTTTTTACATCTAACGAATACATTTCTTTCAATTACGAGTACTCATGATCAACACAAGCAACTTCAAAGTCGTAACTTTGTATAATTAAAAAGATTGGATGTTAAATCAATAAATACTATTACACAGTTCTAGAGTTAAAATTGGTGGACATTTCATGGAATAATTATGAGTCTATCCAAGACTTCCTTGTTAATCAATTGTGCCCTTCATTGAACCTTAAAGCCCTTAATTTGTTGCATGATATTGGTCCTAGTCTTATTTGTTGTGAACATAATCAACAGATTTTCAATGATACTTCTAGACATGTTTGTTAGGTTTGGGGTAGAATAATGGCTAATTTGAAAGAAACTTGCCAGGTTTGGATTCAAGACTATCAAGTGAGTTCTTGGTGGGAATTTAGAGTGTTGTTGAGACTTAACATTTTAGTTATGCCTTCTTAATCAGCTCCCTTCAACTATCCTCATGATTCTCAAATTATTAAATGAGTTCGCCCTCCTTCTGGCTTGGATAAAATTAATGTTAATGGAGCTTCAAAAGGTAATCCTAGAAATGTTGGCATGAGAAGTGTTTGTTATGACCATAATGGCAAGGATAAGTTTTGGTTTGTTGGAAACTTTGGTGTTGCTTCCAATGGCTTTGTTGAGGTTATGGTCATTTATCAAGCTCTTTTAGTAGCTAAAATAAAGTTTTTTCTCGTATTATTATGTAATTTGACTCTAAAATTTTGATTGATCATTTCAATAATCACTCTTCCTCTTACTTCTACCACTGATATTTGAATGATGAAAAAAGGATATTGGCATCATTCTCCATGGTTTCAATGTTGTCTATTGGAGCCATACTAAAAGGGCTAGAAATCAAATTAATTTTTTGGTTAAATTCACTTCCAATTGACACAATATCATTTTTGATATTGGAAGTGATCAAGATTCTCCTCTATGATATTTGAACAACAATTTCAGTGTTTTTGTGACCATTGACTACAATGTTCCATTAGATTCTTGATCCCCATTAAGTTTCTCCATGTTAGTGTTTTGGTTTCTAGGATGTCTTTCGTGCAACTTTGTTATTCTTTTTGTTAACTAGTTTTCATTTTATTTCACCTTTTTTAGCATAAAGAAAAGACTTACTTTTGATACTTACAACATGTATATTTATCATGGTTACAAGGGTTTATACCTTGTCTATGGGTTTGGAAGGGTTTCTCCTCTTGCTTTGATGGTCTGTCTTTAGTCAATTTGAATTTTCTATATTTTTTGGAAGTGTTGTGCTAGGAGTCTTTTTAAAACTAGCAATCTCCACATGTAATTAATTGCTCTTTTAATATATTTTTTAAATTTATGTTAAAAAAATTGTATTAATCTCATAAATAAAAGAAAAAAATTTAAAAATTAGATCATATAAAACTCAAATAATTTTGTATCTATAAAATTTGAGTGACAAATTTTGTTATGACCAAACATTGAAAATAAAGATTTACCCCTTCAGAGGTATCTCCAACAAAAAAAAATAAAAGTAAAGATTTTTGTTATTTTTATCTTTATTTTATGAAATTATCATAAAAACTTTTTAAGATCTCATATAACAAATATAAATGTTTTACTTGTGCACAAATAAATTTAAGTTATTATTGAATATTTCAAAGTTAAATGTAATGCCCCGCCACGCAACCCTAGGGGAAGTTGCAATTTACTACACAAACGAACTAATTTTTATTTTTTATTTTTTTAAAGGAACAATTAATATGCAAGTTAACTAACCATTGCCAACCAATCCCCCTAAGGTTACAATACTGAGTTACTTAAACCCAAACAAGAAACATGAATTAACCAAACATTTAAATTACATAAAGCATTAAGAACGCATACATTCCAAATAAGATTAATTACTTCAAGAATCATAAATACCACATGATTTCAAATAACAATTAATTTACAATAAGATTACAACGCTCATTCCCCGAATGAGATAAATCCAATAATCATGATTACATATTACAAATTCCACCTCGATAACAAATGAGGGGTAATGAAATACAATATACAACTGAAAGGATAAAGCATGACATGATACTGGATCCCACGAGCTCTCCAACTAGAAATCTCATCCACACAAACAAGAAGACAACCCAACGGATTAAGGTGCATGTTCCACCCAACCATGTGATACCCGAAGGCTCACCCCCCGTGCGAGGAGATAGTAACAAGGAATTCCTAGGCAAGACCATCCACCACTAGACACAGGATAACTAACACTAACACAACCAATCACATGAACCATACAACCATAAGAATAACACAAGTACAACTCTAACATCACTGACATAAGTCACATTGCTTCCAGAAATAAAATAAATTGAGTATGATAAGAAGACCACACTCAAGAAAACTGAATACCAACTGTTGTGGTAGAAAGAGTGTCATCGCACAGCTCATCATGGGATATCCTCTGGGAATCTTCCTAGGCTTCGGCCCCCACTATGGGTTGTCCTGGTGGCCTCTACCGAATCCCGGCACCCATGCTCACTCATGCGGAATCAAATACCTCTCATAAGGACAAGATAGATGACCTTTCCATTCCAGGCCTTCCCATCTCATCCCAAGTCTATACAAGCCCTTGCATCCATGAGCGAGGCTCAATTATCTTAAGATTAGTGTGAAATACTACCTAACATCTAAGTACATTGATTTAGTTTTCACTTGATTAAACCACCTCTGAAGGTTTCCCAGTTTACCTCTTTGGGCTCTAGCCCCTAACAGAAGCCACTCTTCTACTTGGCAACATACCAAACAAAACCAATCACCAAGAGAATCCCAAGTGCATACCAATACGATAAAACCACTCCAACTCTAGGAGGAACACATAAATAAAACTCACTCCAAACACTGGAGACAAAAAAAGTCAAAACTCTCTCCAAATACTGGAGGCAACAAAGGTCAAAACCCTCTCCAAACACTGGAGGCAACAAAGGTCAAAACCCTCTCCAAACACTGGAGGCAACAAAGGTCAAAACCCTCTCCAAACACTGGAGGGAAACAAAATACAAAACCCATTCCTTCCAAAGGAGGCACAAACCATCCCCATTCGTGAAAACTGGGTGAGACTACATGATACAACTCTACGCATTTTCCAAGGAAAAACAGAGGTTGACAACATAACACGACAACCCCAAAATAAAACCCCATCTGGAAGGCTTGCGTATATAATTGACTCAATTGCCCAACATGGAGAATGAACAAAAACATCACTTAAAAGAAAACATTTCAAGCAACTCAATTAACTAATGTTAGGGTTTCTTAAACCCAAGCCAAACATTGACATAGTACATGAAAACAAGTAAATGATTAACATTAATTGCACATACTCAAGGTAGATCCAATCATCTTGACACATTTAGGAATTTAAAAAGCTAACCATTTAATTTCATTTGTTCAATGCTACATAAAGACTAAAATAACATTTTTAAATAAAAATATTTATTATAATGCTAATTCCATTTTAACTATAATAACACAATAATCATTTTAAAGATTCTTATTAAAAAAATTAAACATCATTTAAATATGTCACCAATGCAATTATTATTATTATAATCCCATTTAATTAAAATTAATACCTCAATATTTTAAAATAAAATATTTATTTAAATTAAAATATTATATATATATAATATAAGATATGTATATAATAAAATAAATAACATATTAAAAAAAACAAAAAATGAATTTTAAATTTTAAAATAAAACAAACGCAACCCATGAATGGGCGTGGGCCCCTCCCATATGGGGAAGGGCACTGCCAGCGCAACCTCCCCCATACGGGGGGTGTTGTGTGGGCAGCGTCGTTGCCTGTAGGCAACGGCGCTGCTTCCACACAGCACCTCCCAAATGGGGGGTGTTGTGTGGGAGCAACGCCTCCCATACGGGCGGCGTGGGGGGTGCAGGGCTTCGGCCCTCCCCTCCACCACAAAATAATTTATTTTTTTTAATAAAAATTTTATAAAAAAATACCACTGTAAAAAAACGATAGAACAAGGTAGCCCCTGTATTTCCCAGAAAACAAAAATGAAAAAGAACATATTATATATATTTGTAAATATATCTGTGTGTGCATATGCACAAGTATATTTACAAATATATATACCCAGATTTTAATTCCCAGTTTAAATTGTGCAAATGATCAACATAGTTTGCAATAACAGAAATAAATTGCCAAAACAACCAAGGGTTTAAAAATTTTAGTTTGAATGAAGATTTTCTTTTGGGTTTTCTTCCTACTTTCCATTGAGATTGTTGCTTTGAGTTTTCTCTCCTAATCTAACAGCTGTTTGCAAGGTTTAAATTCATTTCACATGGTTTTCTTTGCATCTAAAATAGCATTCAAAGAGTTTTCAAGCAGCAAACAAGAATTTGAAGATTATTTAAAAAGGAAAACAAGAAATGAAGATGAACTTGGTGTTTTCTCCCCAAGCTTTGAAGACTTCAACAATGGTGATTCCAATCTCCTCTTCAACTCCAAATTCAGCCACAGCCAAACTCTCCACCAAAATCAAAATTGCAAAACAAATGAATTTTCATTTCCTTACATAGAACTTTCCCCAAATTTCCAGTCGAACCCCTAAAATATCCCACCCACTAAATTTATTGGGCTTTTGGAGGATATTTCCTTTTTAAAAAAAAAAATTAAAACAATTTACTTTCAAAATCCTATTTCATGCATTCCAAAATTTCATAATTTCATTTAAACCACCAAAAATATCAAAGTTGTAAGAATATGTTTTATTCAAAAATTCAAAAGGTGAAATATAATCCCCATTTCTATTTTTATTCTAAATTTAACTTAAATATAAAACATGATTTCCACTTCCATTTAAATTTGAATCCTATTATACAATAATGTTGAAATAGCCATTTCATTTAATTTATCACCCTTAACTAAGTTAATCAATAAACTAGAACTTATTTTATTAATTAAACCAAAATAATCAAAGAACTAAAATAATAATCAACATTGAAACTAGATTTGTTAAATCATCACTTTAACCATACCCTCCATTTAATAGCCTTTAAAATACGAATTGAAAAAGCTAACCAAAGAGGAATGAACCAATCAAAACCACTAAACCCGATGACAACTATGGCTAGGGTGACGACTTGGCACGGAAAACCTAGCTACTATATCCCAATCAATTACCGTTGGTCATTGGACACGCTCAAACCTGTGAACTAGGTGGAGTCGATGTCATGTACCTGTCAACCTGCGAACAAATAGTACATCGAACATGCATAGATATATAATATGATCAAACAAACCATGAAGAGGAAATCTCAGAATCGTAGGGCACTTGCAAGTGAGTGATACAATCTCGTCCCCTTCACCAATACAATATCACTAAATGACGCATCTAACATCAATGATATGATCAACAGCATAAAACATCGTTAAATCAATTATCTTCTAAGTTAATCCAAAACATGCCATAAAGATAACATCAGAATAAAATAACATCACATCAAAATATAACATTCACATCGTTTAACAATTGCGATCAAAAGTAACCAAGTTCCAAAGTCACAGCATAAACAGAAAGCAACATAACAAGGAAAAACACTGCCGACCCAAAGGGCCAAAATGGAGGGGTGTTACATTACAAGTAGAAAGATTATTATTCAATATTCTAAGTTAATAGAAGAGCTCTCTAAAAGATGTGTATTTTATTTTTTGTATTTATATATCTATATATACACATTAGATTTTTTATTTGTATATTATATTATTTTTAATTTTTTAAATAAAAATATTTTATTAAATTTATTTCTATTTTTTATAAAATTAAAAATATTTATAATTTTTAATTCACTCAATATAAATGAATATTTTATTTATAATTTTATTAATTATATCATTAAAATATTTTTTATATTTTCTTAACCAATTCAAAAAATATAATAAATAAAAGTTAAAAAACTTATTTCTTAAAAAAAATTAAATGTTTGCATGTTAAATAAATTATAAAGTGATGTAGTTATGGAAAAAAGTTCAATAAATGACAATCTAATCATGTAGCTTTAATATAAACACACAAATCTATACACAATGATATTCAAAACCACTACATTTATATAATAAAGTCAACTTGATTCAACACACACACAAAATCAACAATAAAAAATATATCTTTAGCCTTTTTTGTAATAAGATTACAACATGCTAGGCCCCAACCATTTGATTGCAATGTGATATCAACATGTTTATATTAGTACAGGGTCATGAATATTAACTTATTTGTGCTACTCTCAAATCACTTTGAACTTATTTAGGCATTGTAGCCACTAAAATTCACCATTGACACTTGATTCATCATTTTCCCAATAATTTAATTAATTAAATAAATATTCAATTATCTTTTCTCATAATCCATCTCATATTCTCATAGTTAATTATCCTTTTTTCAATTAATTATTGTTTTCTCTCTAAGATTTATTAGTTAAATAACCTTAGTTTGTAATTTCTCCAACTTAATCAATTAATTAATTCCACATTAAATTTTTCTCTAATTTTTATTTCCACATCACCCCAATCATCCAACTTTCAATCTTGGTCATCCAATATCTTCACATGAATTCAAATCTAAGCATGCCATCATTTGAGATGTGTCCCCATCCTCCTCATGATCCCACATGTGTTAGCATGCTTACTCACCCCACTTCTCGGTCACACACATGTGTGAGCTTGCAATATTGTAAGTTTAAAACCATCTCATGCATCCATCTCATCTTTTTCCTATTAACCTAGGCCCACTATTTTTCTCACACATGTGTGAGCATGCCTTCCCCACCACCTAATGGGATGCTTATCTTCCTCCCTCCTCCCAGGTTGTGAGACTTGTTACAAGGCTAAGCCTTCAATACATTCCTATGTTCTCTTCAAATCTTATCCCTCCATGAACCTTGCATTTTGGCCCTTCATTTCCTCCATGAAAAATCTATAAATTGGATTTCTTCCCTTATATTTTCATCAACATTCAATCATACTATTGTGTTATCTATTTGATCAATCATTTTCATGCTAAACTTATGTTCCTATTTTCACTATCAATCTTGAGCTATTGTTATTCTAGCGCATTAAGAGAAATTCATATTGTATACAACTATATATCTATTAAAAATATGAGCACAACAAGTGGAGCTTAAAGGGAGCATTTCACTTTAGCTCAATTGGAGGAGAAAGGTAAAAAAGGTATAAAGCTCCATCATTGTCTTTGAATATTTTTTGTTTAATGCTTTATTTATTTTCCTTTTCTTCATTCTAGCATGTTCGATGGGATCCATATCCTTATTACTAAATTTTGTTTGAGTATTTTGTCTTTTTTACTTTTTACATTTAAGTTTATGGTTTAGCACCCACACTATATGTTTTAATGCATGTGTTTCTAGATCAACCCTCTTGCATCATGTGACCTGCACATTTGATGAGTTTTGGATTTTGTTACATCTTATTTCTAATGTTTCTCTCTAGTTTTTCTAAATTTTCCTGTTTTATGTAGGGATTTTTTTGTTACTTTATTATTTTCATCATTTTATAACCCTTTGTGTGTAGGATAACCTATTTTATTATAGGTATCTATCATCTACCTGAACCAGTTCTTACATCTAGTAGATTAGCACTTATGCGGATCAACACATGCTTGAATAAATTCTTACATGGATCAATGTATTTTCCCTTAATTCAATGCTTTCATATCTAAAACCTTTTCTTTATTTTTTTTTCTATATTTTTTATATTATTCAGTTTTCTAGTTTATCTACTAACCTATTTTCTTGTTTTTTTTACCATTTTTAACTTATGCAGGTCCTTACTATTTTATCAAAAAATCAAACATTTGTCATCTATTTTAGATAGGTTACTTAATCAACACTTACATAAATCAATGCTTATGTGTTTTAGTACTTTTACAGATCAACACCTCTAGGAATTTAGTATAATCTATTATTTTTCTACTTTTAATTCTATGTAAATTATTGATTTTTCCTACATGGTTCATCACCTATGCCTTATGTAGGATTATTTTTACATTTTCCATTTTATTCTTCATTTTCTTAGTTTTTAATGCTAACTCTTTATGTTGATCTAGTATTCTAACTAAGTGATGCAACTATCTACACCTTTCCAAGGCCATATTTTAAACAACTATCATAATTATTGTAGGTTAAACTTGTCAAAGAATTTATTTTATCACCAGTCTAATTACACTTAAAGTAGAGTAGTTGGTTAATTAAATTATTTCTTGTGTTTTTTTTTTTAAATGTATGCTCTCCCCATGTGCTTAGTGTGATCTTAGGGATCACTAGTTTCACATTTAATTCTTTTGTGTTTTAGATTAGAACCTAAGGGCGCTAGCTTGTGTTTATTATCTACCCTTGTGCTTTGTGTGATCTTGGGTGATAAAAACACCTAGCATATATTTCATTATTGAGGCTAGGTTGTTTGTGAGTGAAAATTTTTTATTTGGTGGGTCGATTGGGCCATTTTTTAATTGAATTAATAAAAAATATCTACATAATAGACACCTTGTAACCAATATTGAGTAATCAAGAATTTTTATTTTGGTAAAAAACTAAGCCTATAGACCAAAAATTGAGTGTTTCCTTTTATGTTTAAAAAAATTGCACCTTCTGTAATTTATTAACAAGCATGTGCAAAAATATGGGGGACTAAAAAGTGGCCACACCACTTTTTGGCCCCATTCTTGCTATACTCGAGCACATTATAGGGAAAGCATGTTATGATGCAAGCACGTCATATCGTGAGCATGTTATGATGTGAGTGTGTTATGGCGTGAGTGCATTATAGTGTGAGCATGTTATAACACAAATTTGTTATGGTATGAGTGTGTTATAATGCAAGCACATTATAGTGCAAGCATGCCATAGCTAATATAAAGAATAAAAATTAAAAAAAACCAATTTTCATTCTATATTGTTACTTTCATTTTGTGGCCTACAAACTCTTCCAAGTGTGCTCACAATGTTGTGGAGTTGATTTTGCACCAAAAAATTTGCCAAATCTTCACCAAAATGTCACAAAGATGTCAGGGAGGTCAACAAAGTAAGTATTTTTAGTTTTTAGTGTCAAATTTATATTAAATAGAAAGATTGAATTAGTTTTTTAATTAAAATTTATTTCCCAATAGGATTTTGGTGGTTGGAAGAATGATGAAGAGGATTGTTGCATGCTTTTGTTATGTTATTTTCTTGACTCGTGAGACCACCTAATGATGGCTATTGGAAGTAAAACAACCACTTTCAAGATGGAATATGTGGTTGCTTCGTTGTTTTCTAAAGAGATGTAGAGGAAATCTTCTGAGATGGCCAAGGAGGCCATGTATGTTCATTGTAGATCGAAGGAAGAAAAAGGAAAAGAAGTCTAAGTACAAGTCTCATAGCAAACATTCCAAGGCTAAATGTTGGAACTACGATAAATTCATTCATTTTTTTGAAAGATTGCAAAGAGAGGAAAAAGAAGAAAAATGATAAATCCTCTTATTTTGAATCCTCCTATGAAGATGCAAATGCATTTTTCACAGCCTTGGCAACACATGCATCAGAAGATGTTTGGTTTATATACTTAGGTGCCTCTTTCCACATGACCTCTCATAAAGGTTGGTTCTCAAAGTATGAAGAGTATGATGGTGGGAAGGTGTATCTGGGTGATGACTCCCACCTAAAGGTTGTTGACCATGGAAGATTCAAGATCTAATTCCCTAATGGTAGAGTGAAGGGGATTGATGGTGTATCACATATCCCTAGTTTGGCATGAAACTTACTCTCAATAAGTAAGTTGAGTCATGTGGGAGTGCAGGTTGTTTTCTTAAGTGGTGGATGCAAGATTACCAGAGGTTCTATGGTGCTTGTTGCGGGTGTTTGAATTGGCACCTTATATAAGCTAGATACATGCATGGTTCAATGCAATAGTACTTTTGTGAAGTCCAAAAAAAGGATTTTGGATTCTTCTTCCTCTCCATCAGATCGAGTAGAGAAGAATATTGTGGTGTCTACATCTGATGGTCATGATTTCTAGGTACCTAAGGGTTCCAATGCTTTGGAAATGAAACTTTTTGCTGAGAAAATAATGTTGTGGCACGAAAGGCTTGGCCATATTGTTGAGAAGGGTCCTAGAGCCTTGAAAAATAAGAGCCTTGTTGAAGGCCTTAATGATTGTAATCTCGAGTTTGATTTTTGTGAATATTGAATATATGGAAAACAACACCATGTTTCATTTTATTCTAGTTTTGATAAATCTTCTAGGGTTTTGGATTATGTGCATTTAGATGTGTTTGGTCCTATTAATGTTCCTTCATTGTCTAGATCTATGTATTTTGTTGTATTCATAGATGACTATTCTAGAAGGACATTTGTGTACTTCCTCAAAAGTAAATATAAAGTTTTTAGTTGGTTTAAGGAATTCAAATCCTTGGTTGAGAACTAGAACAATAGGAAAATTAACTGTTTGAGGATGGATAACGATGGTGAGTTTATTTCTATAGATTTTGACAGGTTCTATAAGGACCATAGGATCAAGAGATGCAAGACAACTCAATACACCCCACAAAAAATGGAGTTATGGAGAGGATGAAAAGAACGTTGATGGAGAAGGCTAGGAGTATGTTGAGTGGTGTTGGCCTTGAACAAATTTTTTGGGCTAAAGCTGTAGCCACTAGATGTTATCTTAACAACAAATCTCCCACTTCAACTCTTATTGAAAAGACACATGTTGAGGTATGATCTGGCAAGAAGCCCTCAATGAGACATTTCAGAGTATTTGGTTGTGAGGCATATTCTCATGTTCCTAGTGTGAAGATATCTAAGTTAGAGAACAAGGCAGTGAAGTGTATCTTCATTGAATATGGTGTCAATGTGAAAGGTACAAGATTTTGGATTTAGTTGTAGAGAAGGTGCTTTATAGTAGAAGTGTGATCTTTCGTGAGTTGAAACTATCCACAATTGATCTACAACCAAAGAAGGAAGAGAAAAAGTAGGAGGTAGTTTAAATTCCACCTACTCTTGAGAGATATGAACTACGCACTCCTAGTAGACTTGATGATGAGGAGAGCTCTAGCAGCTCTAAAATATCTAAAGAGAAAGAATCTCAATTAGCAGTTGAGAAGGTCTACACGAGAAATGAAAAAATTAGATAGATTTGGGTATTCTAAGTTGGATTCCAGTTGTATAATATTTTCTTTGATTGCTAACACTGATGAGCCCAGGACTGCTAGAGAGGCTATGGGTATGCATGATGTAGATTCCTATATGAAATCCATAAATGAAGAGATGCTTGCATTGAAGAAGAATGCTACATGGGATCTGGTACCTTTTCTTGAAGGACGCAAGCCTATTGGTTGTAAATGGGTGTTCAAGAATAAAATGGGTCTTAATGTTAGTGTTGAGAAGCATAAGGCAAGGTTGGTCATGAAGGGATATTCCTAGGTGGAGGGGATTGATTATGGGGAGATTTTCTCACCTATAGCTAAGTTGACATCCATTTGATTCTTGTTATCACTTGCAGTTGCTTACAACTTGGAAGTCAAGCAAATGGATGTGAAGACAATTTTTCTTCATGGTGACTTGGAGGAGGATATTTATGTCATAGCCAGAGCATTTCATTGTGAAAGGTAAAGAAAATCTAGTGTGCAAGTTAAGAAAATCCTTGTAACGTTTGAAACAATCTCCTAGGATGTGGTACTAGAAGTTTGACACCTATTTGTCTGTCCTTTAGATTTTCAGATTTAAATATTACCATTGTGTCTATTACAAGATTGATAATAGTTGCATTCTCATTATTTTCTTGCATGTGGATGATTGTTGTTCATTGGGAATGGCAAAAGTATGATTTTAGATTTGAAGTCTCAATTGTCAGTATAGTTTGAGATGAAAGATCTAGGTGCAACAAGGTATATTTTGGGGATTGAGATCAAAAGAGATAGAGCTAACATAAATATTTGGCTAAGACAAAGAAAGTATGTAACTCTTTTTTAGAGAGGTTCAACATGACTACTTGTAGACAGATGGTTGTTCTAGTTGTACAAGGGACGAATCTTTCTATGGAGGATTGTCCAAAATATACTACCAAGATGGAGGACATGACAAGAGTCCCTTATGTGAGTGTTGTTGGCAACTTGATGTATGATATAGTTTGTATAAGGTTAGACATTTCCCAAGTAGTGGGAATCCTTACTCAGTTTATGGCTAATCCTAGACGAATGCACTAGGATGCAGTGAAGAGAGTGTTCAGATATTTGTGAGGTACTTATGAGTATGCCCTATGCTTTCATGGTTATCCTACTAGATCTCAACATTCAGTGAGAATTTGTGGATATGTGGATTTTGATTGGGTAGGTGACATTGACAGTAGAACATCCACCAATGGTTATGTTTTCATGATGTTTGATGGTGCTATAAGCTGGATGAGTAAGTGGAATATTATAGTCACTTTGTCCACTACTCAAGCATAATACATGGAAACTACTCATGCTTACAGTAAAGAATCCATTTGGATTAAGAGACTATTTTCAAATATTGGTTTTAATGCAAGACATATTACTATATGTTGTGACAACCAAAGTGCTATATGTTTAGCAAAAATTCCTACTTTCCATGCTAGAACAAAGCACATTGATGTGCAATTTCATTTTTTTTGTGATATGGTGGAAGATAGAAAGGTGAACTTGGAAAAGGTGGACAATTTGGTGAATGTTGCAGATGCACTAATGAAGCCAGTGAGCACAAAGAAGTTCACATGGTGTGCCAGTTCTATGGGCCTTGTAGCCTGCGTAGTGATACAAAGACTCCTATAAGGTTTTCAACAAGTGGGAGAATGTTGGGATTAAGGTTTCTCAACCTTAGAGAGTGTCATGATTAAATAATTAATTATTTTCCTCTAAGTTGTTGATATTATTTATTAAATGCAAAAATATTTGTTTCTAAATTGCTAAGTCACTTTATGGGACCCAATGGAGAGTTGGAATCCTACATGCAAGGTGCAAAGGACAAGAATGTGACACTTGTCACATGGGTGCTCATTTTGGAAGAAGAAAAAATTGAAGCCTCTAAAATGTGTTCCATGTTGACATGTAGCAGTCTAATTTGGAATTAAGTTTTGGTGGGGCCAACTTGTGAGCATATTTACCTCTTCAAAAAATTAGAAGCAAGGAAGGGTGACACTTGTCACCTAGGCGCTCATTTGAAAATTTAGCATTGTGAAAACCTCAAGGAGTAGTGCCATGATGCCATGTGGCATTGGTTTGACTTGTTGACTAAAGCCTGAAAGGGAATGTTGCTAAACGGAGAAAAATTTGTCACTAGGAGTGACTAGGAGTCAAGTTTGAGTTCTGATTTGGAAATTGACTTGATTATCTCTATGGGATGCCAAGCATGTGACATTACTTGATTTTTGGAGTTGCAAGCCTTGTGTTGGTTCTTTTTTACAATGCAACCAAGTTTGTCTTCCAATCTACCTATGGAATTGCCAATTCCAATCAAAGGCAGCTCGAAGGACCTGGACCAACTAACGAGGACTTTAAAAGGCATCCTACACTTCGGGCTCCACAAGACCTGGGAGGGTGATCCCTTAATGTGTTTACAACCTCTGCACCATTATCATAAATGACATTAACAATAGCAGATAACCTCACTTAATAGCTCGACACAATAAGATAATATCAACTAGAATTGGTTGTTCATAAACAATATCAACTATCTGGAGCTTGAGATAACTAAACACAATCCATTGTTTAAGATAGTCATTGATTTGCAATTTGTAACAAGCTCTAGGCAAAGACAAAAAAATATTGAACTACACGAATAAGTACAACTTAGATCAATCCCATATATCCATTGCAGGAGTCAAATTCAAAAGCATCAAGAGGTTTATGATAGGTTTCATTCATAACATATAAGATCCTTGACAATATTGCATTACAATTTTATCAATATGCATTCTAACCCAATACTACTTATCAAATCCTTATATAGAACATATTCGCCTATAATCCCATTCAAGCATTTTAATTAATTCCTTGAACTAAAGCTAAAATAGAATCATACACATTACAACAGTGAGATGGACAAAACAACCCTTAGTTTTTTCATTCAAAGTTCGGATATGCATGTACAATGGAGAGACATGAGCTTGAATTTATCATTTCAATTCAAATGCTAATATTGTTATACAACATTAAATCCCTATGAACTCAAAACCTGTTACCGAATAACTCAAAACCTAAATTGCATTTCTCTAAAACCATCGAACTTTACAATTCGCTCTGCAACTTCACCTAGACTCGACAAAAATTATCTAACTCGCTAACCCTGTACTTCTGGCCTTCAAATCCTTCTTATAGAGAATGAAGGAGCAAACAAGCATCAGGCCAGAAAGTACACATGTCACCAGCCAATTGCAACACCTAGTGATATTCCAAAACTTGTTACAATAGCCATCACCTTGGAGAATATTCTTTCTCATCATATCGGTTGAGGAAAGTTGATGCGTTAACAAAAAACCACAAGAAAACCGCACCAAGAATGCCATCAACACAAAACTGGAACCGTTACAACTGCAGCATCCAATTTTCCACCCATTAGTAGTCCATTCTTTTTATTCTTCCTTAGTCAAATACTTAGTTACCCACTTTTGGTATTCTTCATCAGTCGGCCAGTCAAAATTAATTACCTCATCCACCTTGGTATTATAAGGTGTGTATTTTACCGCTACTTGATTTGCATCCCTCTAAAAAGATTCCAAAAATAAGCTAGCTCCAATAATCTTATCCATACAGCCTACCAACAAATCATAATCTGAGTCATCACAAATTAAATTAGTTTGATCATTGATAACCTCACTTGCTTGATCTTGCCATTGTTGGAGTGACCTGATTTTCCCCTACTTGTCAATTATATCAAGTAGCAATGTGGTACCCCAAACATTGAAATTGTTTATCAATTCTCTAATCTTCCTACTCAAGTCATCTGGTAAGGTCTTAAAACCTTGCAATGATTTTACTAACACATGAGTAGGCTTTAATGATTGGGGCCTATTATTAATATCAAACCTTGAGGCCTTATACATGATATCCAGATCACTGGCCCTAGGGATCTAATTTTCAATTATTGGTATCACTACCTCCTGATCCCTATCAATATTCTTTATTGCTTCCAACAGCAAAGAATATAAAGAATGTATAGATAGCAATTTATTATCAACCTTTTCATTTAAATGTCTCAAAACAGTAGTAACAATCTATTTTTGCTTTAAAAGAGATCCCTCCTCATTTACCTTTAATGATTCCTACAATTCATCAATTTTTTGCAAGAGTTGCTTCTTTGTAGGATCAATAGAGCACTTTGTTTCTTCTTCAATTTCCTCTAAAGAAGGGGTGAGATCAGGATTCTGACTCAGAGACCCTGGTGTGGAAAAAATTGGAGAAGCAGGAGGCACTGACCCTACTGTGGAAGGCAATGTACTGGTTCCTAGATCACTTGATGGCTCCCCAATCTGTCTATACTCGAACCTTTCCACCTCAATTTGAAACTCAACATTTTTCTATTGCATCTTGTTGTATTCCTTAATCAAGAGGTTATATTTTTCCATTAAGCTCTTCCTTTCAGCTTCTTCCCTTTCAGCAGTCTTTTGGGCCAACTTGGCCACATTCACAGTTAAATTAGTGGTCTCTGAAGCTCTCTTTATTATCAATCCTCCTGTGAAATTTGGATTAATATCATAAATATCTGGTTTTCTCCCTTGTGGGGCCAATGCCCAAATTGCCAAAGTTTCATATTCCTCACTGAAGGTAGATTTTTGCAATGTTGCCTTGACTTCTTCTTCAAAATCTTGAAAGGGATTCTTAGACTTCATAATAGCATTAAAATCTATTGCATCTACAATGTCCCATTCAGGCAGAATCAATACACCAGCCTGACTCACCAGTTTTCTTCCTTCTTCAGGAGTGATGTTCTTGAAATCTTCCATTAATTCAACTTTTACCTCCTCATCATTCTCCTGGTCTGACCTGTCAGGCCTTAATTCTCTTCTCTGCCTACATTTATCTTGATATTCTTCAAATTTCATCCTACATGCCAATTGCAAGAATACATGAGTTTTTACAAATGTATTGTCATCTAGAAAATCCTTGCATGCTTCCAATCTTGCATCCTGTCCACTTTTACCTTTCATATCTAAATCGGATAAAACCAATTCAGCTGGCCTAGGAGGGGAAACCATACCAACTTGCATGTCTTGATCAGTAAAAATGATTTCATCCATCAGATCCTCTTGTGGTTGATCAATTATTTGCCTCTTTGGGCTTGGCTCGGATGGTGGTGATTAGGGATTGTCTTCTGGTAATGATTCTAAATCAATAATTTTAATTACCCCAGGCACTTGAATTTTGGACCTGGTTGTGGAGGCACCTTCATAATTTGCTTTCCCTTTCTGTCCACTTCTTTCTTGTCACTGTTGCTATCCTTTTTCCTTCTATAAATAGGCCACCTTTGAGTAGGCTGATATGCTGGCCTTGTTTCAATTGGTTTGGCACCTTGTTCTTGTATACCCAGACTCAGCTCTAAGTTTATCTTTTTAGTCCTCAATGTGCCCATAATCTCTTTGAAGTTCCCCATCAGAAAATCAATTTTCTTATGGTGGGGACTTACTCCAACAGTGGATCATATTTTGGATCCATTTTGTGCACAACATCTAGTAGCTTATCATAAGCTATCCATTTATCCTTATTCAACTCCTGTTTATTCAGATCAAATTCATTTCTAATCAGGTCCTCAGGGAAGTTGAACTCATGCACAAATTTTCAAGCTTTTATTCTTTTTCTGAAAAGAGAAAGAAACCCTCAGGATCATGTTGCCACTTTGGACCACACCTCAAATGATAATCATCAAAGAATTTATCAAAATGCATCCAGCCTCCCTTTGAATAAGCAAAATCAGACACTATTGTATAATCTAGGGAAAATGTTCCCTTACCCCTCCCAGTGAGTTTGTGCTCATGAATACAACCTATCTGCCACATAACTTCTATAAACCCCACTCTTGGTGGCACATTGTATAGAAGTATATGAGGGGATCCCTAAAAACCATATACTCTTAAGACAGTGTTGACTGGGTATGGGATAACGTCACCCCAGTTATGGAAAACCTTCAATTATGGCTTCCTCCCCTTTGGCCTGAGGAAATTATGTAATTCCTCAGGGATCCTAGGTACATTTACGATCAATCTATCCCTTAATCTAGAAGCAAAACAATTATCAAATTGCACATAACTAGTGCTTTCCTTATTACAAGATAAATCTGTAGCCCATATCTGCACTGGAAATCTTTCTCCATCAACCAATTTCCTTAATTTCATCTTCTCAGAGAAGAAGTCAGCATTTTTGAATAGGAACATATGCATCAGCATAGAATACTAAAAGAATTGGGTACTCATATCATTTTTCTACAGCTTTGATAACCCTTCATGCATCCTCTCAGCCAAGAAAGAAGCGAATTCATAAGTCACAGAGAAGTTAGGGTGTTATATTTTCACCCCCATGAACATGTAAGCAATGGGCATCATTGTACCAGGACTGAAAACCAAAATCTGACACAAAGAATAGAAAGTGGCCAAGAAATGATTTGCAAAACAATTTAATCTAAAAGGCTCTTGGTCATTGGGCTTGATATGGAAACTTGACCCTCCTGCCCTAGCCAAATGAGGAGGAAGCAACTTAGCTCTAAAAAGAGACTTCGATTTCGCATATTCTTGCTTCATCTCCTCAAGATTGATAGGAACCAAGTCTTCACTAGGTTCATTTAGGTCAAAAATCTATTGGACCTCTTTTCTATTAATACTTAGTAGAACACCTCCATCATTATCTCTGATTACCCGTGTGACAGGGTCATATCTTGCAGCAACTTCCTTAAGCAGGTCTACATCAGGGAATACATTTGGTACCACCAGCTTCCCCATATCATACATCTAGCCGTTTAAAAAAGGGTGAGGCATATTCCTCTGTCCATACCACAATCTGAACATTTCTAAACCAGCGAGGGTAACCCTAGCATCAGCAATGTTGGAGCAATTACACACTAACCCCTCCCCCAAGATTTTACCTTACATCAAAACCAATCCCTTCCTTCTATCATTCGTTGACAAGGGAAATTGGTCCAGGAAATCATCATACAGGTTTCTTCTTAGATAATCAACATGGACAGAATGTTGCTTTGGCGGTGCCATTTCGGAGAAACTAGGGCTTCCTTACAACGTTATAATTTAAATAGCTAGGACTAACCAGAAATAGAAACTTATAGAATAAAATAATGCAATTTCTCACAATCTAGAATTATATTATAGCCCTAACACGTTTATCAACAAACTCACTGACAAACAAAGCTAATCCTTTCCCAAATGCAGAATGACTAGGAGGCATAGAAAACAAACTTGTGGCTTTGTTCTGAGACTACTCCACAAAATAGTTGAATGCTTTGTGATACAAACAAAGCAGGAAAATTGATTTTATGTCAATCAAATTATGCTACTAAGTGTCTCATCTGCCATTAAAGCTTAGTCGTGTGCTACATGAACAGATCCAACCATATTTGATGCAAATTTAAATCTTAGTCGTTGATCCATCAGTTCAATCAAATCATCTAACGGCCACCTTCAAAACAAGCTGACGCAGTTTCCAAACATGGTAGTAAAGGGTCCACCATACTATACACTGTGAAGGAAGCCCACGTGGCAGTTGCCTATGATATCGCAATCCTACAACTTCAGATCGTGTTATGGCGGGCAACTGTTGATCTTGAACATCAGTGATCTTGTTCCTTCAATGTAGTCGTCAGCCTTATCATTAACCCTCGAGCAGCTTTTCCATCAAGATTATAACATATCCGTCAATTTGAAGCATGTGCATTTTAAGAGCATTTTAGTTACCCGCCTTTTAATGTACTAAGGTCAGATAGTATTTCCTTTTATCTTTTCGGCTTCATCAAATGAGACATGTGGCACCTGCCCGTGATATCGCTATCTTGCAATTTTTGATCGCAGGATGGTGGGAAACCGTTGATCTATGATAATAATTGATCGACAGCATACAAACTCATCTCCATCGGCCTCACCAAGGAATTCCACGTGGCGCCTATCCGTGTTTTCACAATCAACCAAAGCACCATCACGGGATGGCAAGGAATGACCCAGATCAAAAGGTAATTGCTCAACGGTAGCGCAAGCTTGATCCCCCAAATGGGACATGTGGCACTTGCCTGTGATATTGAGATATTGCAATTTTGGATCACAGGATGGCAAGCAACCGTTGATCTCTGATAATAATTGATCGATGGTAGCATGAATTTCAAACCTCTACAAAATAAAACATTCATTAAAGGATAAGGGGACATCACTAGGCGGATGGAAAACAACGACATAAGTTATTTTAAGACCATGAAACATAGGGCTAACCAGGACTTAGGAAAATAAAACCCGCAGAGAAAAATAAAATATGAAGACCAAAGGGACCAAGCCTAAACAAATCGATAGGACATAAGACGTTTTAAAAGCCCTCCAAAAGTAGCAGCAAGATAGATCTCGACCAAGGCGTAAAATAACACAAGGGTTTAACATGAAGACAAAGCTAAAACCCCAACCCTTAGAAATTTTCCAACACCATGAAAGACCAAAGACATAAAGTGGGGCATGAATGATAAACAAGGAGCAAAAATTTTAAGCTCCACCAGTGGCTCCCATTTGGGACGTTCATTCCACTGGAATGAAGCAAGAATTCAGAATCTCGGGAAGAGTAGACCAAGAGACAGAGATGACCAAAAAGGGATTGTTCAGACAAAACAATCCAACCTATGTACAAAATATACAAACCTGAACTACTATTCATGGAAAAGAATACTTCAAGTGAAGTATAACTTCAAGAACTGTCCATGAACTGGCAGTTCAAGAATATCCCCTATCATATCTTGGAGGAAGTATGAATCTTCACCCCTCTTTCCATTAATAAAAAATGGACCCAACCAGATTGCATCAAATTTCTCATGTTTCCCTTTATCTTCCAGTATGGCATTCGACATTAAAACCAAATCTCCATCTTTGAAACTCCTAGTAGTTGCCCTTTTTTCATACAATTTTTTTACTTGCAACTGCAACTTTATATTTCTCTTTTGTGCTTCCCTCCTGGTTTCATCCAATTCTATAAGAGTTTCCACTCTCAATTGTATCTCATCATCAATTTTGTTATCATACATCTGGACAAACTTATACCTTTCCATTAAGTTGGGTCAACTTGGCATTTATCCCGTAAACCAAGTTGAATGGGGCACAACCTATTTCCCTCTTCATAGTTACCCTATCTGCCTAGACAGCTAATCTTAGCTTAGAATCCCAAGCCTTTTTATTCTGATCTAGGATTCTTTTAATAATCTTCATCAAGCTTTTATTGCTTGATTTTGCTTGTCCATTTCCTTGTGGGTGATATGGTGATGAATAAGAAATTTGGATGCCATGCTTCTCATAGAATTCTATGTACTCCTCAGACCTAAAAAACATTGCATTATCTAATACAATCCTTTCTAGACATCCAAATCTAGTCAATATGTTGTTCATCAAGAAGTCAATTACCACTTTATTGGTGGATTTCTTTGTTGGAATTGCTTCCACCCACTTGGTGAAATAATCAGTGACCACCAATATCTAGGAGTGGCCTCCACTAGATTTACATGCTATCTCTCCTACAAAATAAATACCCCACTATTGAAATGGAGGTTGTACTATGACTGGTTTTAGAGGCAAGTTACCAGAACACTTTAACTTACCAGAGAAACGTTGGCAAGCATCACATGTCCTCACTAGTTGGTGTGCATCCTTAAAAACTGTAGGCCACCAAAATCCATCCCTCATTACCTTATGTGCAGTTGTTTTAGCCATATAATGTCCTCCACAAACTCGACCGTGCATCTCACTCAAAAGTTCTTTTGCTTGATCTTGGTCAACACACTTCAACATGACACCTTCTCCATTTCTCCACCAGAGCTTTCCATCTACAAGAACATATTTGATAGCATGTAACTTCAATGTTCTTTTCTCATTTTCACTTAAATTCTCAAGACATTTCATTCTTTGCAAATAATATATCACATCTTTGTACCATTCAGAATGCTCCATATCACATATGTGTGATCTATTCTCCTCTTCTAGTAAATTTATCTTATTTGCTTCCAGATGACTTTGGGCCATAAGCTTGGCCAATCCTTGTCCTCTCACCAGTCTGGTAATCTAGACCTCAATATTGAATTCTTGGATCCTATTTATCCACCTACACCTTCTTCCTGACACTTCTTGTTGTGTGAAGATGTCCTTAACAGCAGCACTAGGCACATAGGAAATTACAGTAGCTCCCATCAAATAAGGCCTAAAATCCTTTACTGCTTTTACTAGTGTATATTCCTGCTTTTCATTTATATCATACTTAAGTTTGGCAGCTTGTAAAGATTTGCTGAAAAAGGCCACAGGCTGTTCAAAACCTTTTGCATTCTTTTGCAATAACACAGCTACAATTGTGTGGAAAGAAGCAAATGAGAAAATCTATAAAGGTTTAGAAAAATTAGGGGTTCTTAACACATGAGGTTCCTTTATTGATTGCTTAATGGCTTGGAAAGCCTGCATGGTCTCATTATCCCATTCAACCTTGGCTCCTTTCTTGAGCATCTTGGAAATAGGGTGAACTATCTCAACAAAAAAATTCACAAACCTCCTCAAGAAATTTATTTTTCCAAAGAAAGACTGTATTCCTTTGACACTTCGGGGTTGTGGAACTTTATCAATTGCAATTACCCTCTCTAGATCAATTTTTACTCCATCCTTGGAAACTATATGGCCCAATAGTTTTCCTTCTTGTACTCCAAACACACATTTCTTTGGATTCAAAGAAATACCATACTCCAAGGCTCTAATGAATACCTTCTCCAAGTGCTCGCAATGATCCTCTTCCCTTTTAGAGTATGTTGTCAATTCATCCTGGTAGATCACCAAAAACAAGTTAATGAAATCTGAGAATGCCACATCCATGGCTCTCTAAAAAGCAGCCCCTGCATTTGTTAGACCAAATGGAATTCTTACATAAGCATGCGTTCCCCATGGTGTGGTAAAAGTTGTCTTGAACTGCTCAGATTCTTTGACCATAAGCTGGTTACAACTAGAAAAACCATCCATCATAGACATCAACTCACAACATGTCACCCTTTGCAACATGGCTTCCATATTGGGTAACGGATAGTTGTCTTTTAATGAAGACACATTCAAATTTCTAAAATCTACACATAACCTGATGTCTCCATTTTTCTTCCTTACTGGTACCAAGTTTGATACCTAGGATGAATGTCTGATTGGCTTGATGATTCCTGCATCCCTTAGTTTCATTAACTCCTCTTGCATTTTGGGGGCTAGAGTGGGATTAATAGGTCTTTGCTTTTGTCTGAATGGCTTGGCATCATCACGCAAAGGAATTTCATGTTTGAAAAGATCATCCCTGTTTTCCTTAAGATCATCATAGGACCATGCAAACACATGCCTAAACTTCCTTAATAAGTCAATTAGCATCCTTCTCACCTTTGGTGACATTTTCTTTCCAATATACACCTTCTTTGGGGATGCTTCAATTCCAAGATTTATCTCTTCCAAGTCATCAAGATGGGGACCAGTGTGATTAGCCTTTGTCTTATCTTGATTATCAAACACTCTTTCTAATATAACTAGACCCTTGGGAATTGTGTTTGTCTTTAATTGAATGACCTCATTTCCAAATATGGTATCCTTACCATCAATATTTTCAACAAAATCTCCAAAGTCAATTTCCTGATTTTCATACTCTCCTACACAATTCAAAAACCTTAATATGTCATCATCATTATCAAAAAAATTCCAATTTTTTATATTTTCAAGGATAGATGGCTTGGTTTGCACCTCGACCTTTGAAATTCCTGCATAAGATATATCATTTGTTTTTAATGCAATGTTGGCTAATAAATTTGCCACCTTATTTTGTCCTCTCTCCATCCATCCTATGCCAAATGCATCAAAGCTCTCCAATTCATCCCAAACATCATTCCTATACTGTTTCAACCTCTTGTTCTTTGATACAAACTTGGATCTAACTTGGGAGACCACAAGCTTGGAATCCCCAATTGCCTTGAGCTTCTTAATACCATTTTTTTCAGCCAATCTCAACCCTAACAACAAGGATTCATACTCTGCCACATTATTTGTGAATTCAAATAACAAAGTGAATGAGAACCTGAATGTCTTTCCACTTGGTGACCGTAACAAGACACTTGCACCAGACCCTTCCTTTGAACTTGCACCGTCAAAATATATAGTCCACAAGTCATCAGATTCTGACAATTGTTTTATTTTTGTATCAATCAATGTAGTAGGCTTATCAGTACAATTGCTAGACAATTCCTCAACCCGAAATTCATCTATACCACTATCAACAAAACATGTCATATTCTCAATCGGGCCATGCTCAATCATATGAGGTACTTTTGAATCTCTTTCAATTTTGACATCCTTACCATCAATGGAAAAAGTAGCAAATGACAAATCACATTGCATGTTACCCCCCATTGATGCACTCCATTTTCTTGACAAAAGAATCCCAAAATGAGGTGGGATGTCTGTGACTAATACAGTCATGACTAAATCCTTGTTAGAGTACTGAGTCAATTTATAAGGCAATGCTCTGATAGTTCCAATAACTGGAACTTCTCTTGAATCCATAGCATAGCATTTACCTTGAGTAGTATCTACTGTCAAGCCCATTTCCTCCATTATTTTGACTGGCATAACATTATTTGATGCCCCTGAATCTATCATACAGTTCTTTAAAGTTTTCCCATTTATATCCACACTTAAGAAAAAAGGGGTTATGTTTTCAAGGCACATGTTAATAGAATTTCCTAAATACACATGGGGAATTTGTGACACAATTCCCTCGACTTCCTTTTCTTTCTCTTTATCCTTCACTTCTTTACCACTTCCTTGTTGAGTCTTATTACCAGCAACATCTATGATCAAGGCTATTGTCTTTTCTTTTTGTTCATTTATTCTCATCATTTCTAACAAGGGTACAGTTACTTTAACCTAATAAAGCACATGAAACATATCTACAGGTGTATATTTAGGCAGATTAGACATCATACCTTCATCATTTTCCTGTTTCTCTGGCTGACTACTTCCTCCTAGCTTCTTTTGCTTTATATCCCCTGCAACAGGTTCAGCTACCTTTGTAGTCACCTTGGTCTTCACCAGTGATGAAGTCACACCTTCTTGAGACTTTGGGGCTTCATTATTTTTTTCCCAAACCTTATCACTCTTGACTTCTTTGACCTTCACAACATCCTTTTTGTTGTCAACCTTAACACCTTTGTTTTTATCCTTTTGCTCTTTGATAAATAAGCCAGAAGGTTTACCTTGCTCACCACCTACAGTCCTATTTCTCAATTGAAGTGAACTTCTCATTTGAGCAGCCATTTCCTCAGTTAATCTTGCAATCTCTTCATCTGACGGTCTCCTTAAGGACACTGAATTTTCAGCCTGCTCCATATTGCAAGCATTATGATCAAAGTCATCTTCCTCATCAGAAAAGACCTGTTGATGATACATCTCACTTCTTTGCCTCTGATTATCCACATCAACATCCTGTATTTCATCATCAGAGGAATGTTCTGCCTCATCAATGTATGATCTAGCCATACAAACATCTACATCATCCTGCTCATATTTTGATGTCTGCTCATGAGCATCCTCCTCTATTTCCTAAGCAACAATCAATTGAGAAACACCACAATAATTTTGATCATGTGGATGCTCATGCACTTCACACCATGGTCTGTCTGCTGCCATATTCATTGAATGTATTTGTAAGGGGTCTAGCGTATGCTGATCATTTTTAGGCTTTTGGCTAGGCAAGATTGGTTTTCCATCTTTCTAATTTGTATTGTAAGGATAATTTTGCAATCTAGGATACCTATCATTTCTATTATAGGATTTCCTTTCATTTCCTATACCCTTCTCTTGCTTAGCAATAGTTTGCTTTATGTCTTTCAGAGTGTTGTAAACATTTTCCCACTTTTCATCATCCTTAGGTTTTTCAACAGGGACTTTCTCAGTCTTATTCCTAGAATTTTTCAAAAGTGTAGGTTCTTCTCTCCTACCATATTTCCCAGAAGCTTTTATGTTACTTTCAATATTTATAGCCACCCTAAATGCATCCCTCATAGTCTGAGGGTCCTTATCTCTGAGGAGATAAGCCATTTTAGCATCAAAAGCATTGAAATATGTAGTTAAACAAACATTTTTATCAAGCCTTAAAACCTGAAACAACTTATACATTGCTTTCTGAAATCTTAAATTAAAATCTATCACAGGCTCATTCAACGACTTCTTGATGTTATTAAATTCATTGAACATAAAACTAGAATTAGTTTTATCACCATACTGCTCTTTGAAACACTTTTCAAACTCATCCCATGAACCATTACTAGCATTAGGTAGACCCCTATACCAATCCCTTGCATCTTCTACCAGAGACTGTACAAATAATTTCATTACAACATCTTCATGTTCTACCTCATAATCATTTAACATATCCATGAAAGCTGTCAAGTGTTCCTTTGTTGTTACATCATTATTACCAGCAAACTTATTCATATTTTCTCTCAAGTCAGCAGGGATGGGATTTGGATAACCAGGGATACCGTCAAAGAATAATGGCCTATACCTTTCCAAATGTATAGGTCATCATTGAAATAATACCTCATTCACTTGAGGATCAACACCAGACCCTAAATCTTGTACTCTAGCACCATCATGATTTGAATTTATAGACCTATTTGCATAAGTCTTCAGGCTAGAGTTATTTATGGTGGGGTCTAGATTAGTTTTAGGACCGCCCTTTAGAACATCTTGGTGATTTGATGAGGTTATAGCTTGTTTAGCCTCATCCATGTTTGAAATCTTTAGGAAACTTATTTTCCTCTTCATTTATGCATTTGTAGCCTCAATCTCTGTTCTCTCCAACTCTTCTGCCAAAGCCTCACTCTCCTTCCTAGCCTTTTCTAAGGAATATTATGTTTGAAATGACACATGTGGTTAGAGATCTTGTTGAGTGGGATGGGGAGTCACCTTCTCTTTTATTTTAATCCCCTCAACCTTTTGTTTTCCCTTATCCATGACAGGATTAGGGTTGGTATTACTTGGTTGAGACTTATCATGATTTGAGGGCTTTGAGTCAATAGGTTTGGATTGTCCCTTATCCTCATTGGGAGCTCCAAGGTTTTCTTTAGACACAAGTTTTGCTTCCTTATTAGAAAATTTTTGTACAACTGGACCCTCAACACTTGGTTTAGGTTCATCTTGGTTTAGGAGCTTCATTTTTTCCAATTGTCTCATCAACCTATCCCTTTCAATCACAACATCCCTCAACTCTGATTCTCTTTATTTTTCTCTTTTCTTCCTGAGCTCAGCTTGTTTTTGGATTTCCCACCTCAAGGAATTAATGTCTCCAAAAACATCATCAGGGTCAGGCAAAGTCACCTCAGAACCTGATGTATCATTTAGGTCTATTAGATTGACCTCTTCCAGTACGTGTTCAAACAATAAAGGGTTTACATCATTTTCAGCAGGAGGAGGAGGCACATCACTGGTGCATTCTCTATGATGGCTTCGACTTCTATTCATGCCTCTTCTCTTTTCAGCATATTTGATACTAATAATCCCTTTATTCTAACATGTCACATTGTCTTGAACCGATGTAGCAAATAATGAATTAAAAAATTCACCACTGTCTGACTCAGAATGCCTAGACACCTCTTCAAGATTCTCAGGGATAGGGTGTAAAATCTTATTTGTACCTTGGTGTACAGAGTCCTATGACGTAGGAGCAGCATTACTAGATTCTGGTCTTTTCTTTATCCAGTCCTTCTTCTTCACTTTGGGAAGTTCACCTTCCAATTTCTCTTCCAGATGATTCTTCATGAATGACCCGGTGTTCTTCATTCTTCGCACTTGTCCAAAAGTTCCTTCCACTTACAATAAACCTTTCACAATAAAATGCACACTGGTGCAGAGACTTCAGAGTCGCCACCCAATTTTCTTGGGAATACCAAATACCTAAAGACACGTGGTAGAATATAAAAAACCTTTGGAACCTCGTACTGACAACACACAAAAAGTGCTTTACAACATAAATTTTTACGCTTATGAAAATAGAAGCAGTGGACAAAATTAACACATAAATATAGGCTCAACCTTCAAATCACATAAACAATATAAAAACTCTATGCAAAATGGACAACTAACACACTAACAAGAAATATTTAAAATTAGCTCCCCAGCAGAGTCGCCATTTTGTTGGTTCTTTTTTACAATGCAACCAGGTTTGTCTTCTAATCTACCTATGGAATTTCCAATTCCAATTAAAGTAGCTCGAAGGACTTGGAACAACTGACGAGGACTTTAAAAGGCATCCTACACTTTGGGCTCTGCAAGACCTGGGAGGGTGATCCCTTAATGTGTTTACAACCTCTGCATAATTATCATAAACGACATTAACAATAGTAGATAACCTCACTTAATATCTTGACACGATAAAATAATATCAACTAGAATTGGTTGTTCATAGACACTATCAACTATCTAGAGCGTGAGATAACTAAACACAATCTATTGTTTAAGATAGTCATTGATTTGCAATTTGTAGCAAGCTCTAGGAAAAGACAAACAAATACTGAACTACACGAATAAGTACAACTTAGATCAGTGCCATATATCCATTGTAGGAGTCAAATTCATAAGCATCGAGAGGTTTATGAAATATTTCATTCATAACATATAAGATCCCTGACAATATTTCATTACAATTTCATCAGTATGCATTCTAACCCAATACTACTTATCAAATCCTTATACAGAACATATCCGCCTATAATCCCATTCAAGCATTTTAATTAATTCCTTGAATTAAAGCTAAAATAGAATCATACACACTATAATAGTGAGATGGACAAAACAACCCTTAGTTTTTTCATTCAAAGTTCAGATATGCATGTACAATGGAGAGACATGAGCTTGACTTTATCATTTCAATTCAAATGCTACTACTATCATACAACATTAAATCCCTATGAACTCAAAACCTGTTACCGAATGACTCAAAACCTAAATTGCATTTCTCTAAAACCTTTGGACTTTACAATTCGCTCTGCAACTTCACCTAGACTAATTATCTAACTCGCGAAGCCCGTACTTTTGGGCCTAAAATCCTTCTTATAGAGAATGAAGGAGCAAACAAGCATCGAGCTAGAAAGTACACATGTCACTAGCCAATTGGAGCACCTGGTGATATTCCAAAATTTGTTACAATAGCCATCACCTTGGAGAATATTCTTGCTCATCATATCGGCTGAGGAAAGTTGATGCATTAACAAAAAAACCACAAGAAAACCGCACCAAGAATGCCATCAACACAAAATTGGAACCGTTGCAACTACAACATCCGATTTTCCACCCGTTAGTATTCCATTCTTTTTATTCTTCCTCAGTCAAATACTTAGTTACCCACTTTTGGTATTTTTCATCGATTAGCCAGTCAAAATTAATTACCTCATCCACCTTGGTATTATAAGGTGTGTATTTTACCGCTACTTGATTTGCATCCCTCTAAAAAGATTCCAAAAATGAGCTAGCACCAATAATCTTATCCATACAGCCTACCAACAAATCATAATCTGAGTCATCACAAATTAAATTAATTTGATCATTGATAACCTCACTTGCTTGATCCTGCCATTGTTAGAGTGACTTGATTTTCCCCTGCTCATCAATTATATCAGGTAGCAATATGTTACCCCAATCATTGAAATTCTTTACCAATTCTCTAATCTTCCTACTCAAGTCATCTGGTAAGGTCTTAAAACCTTGAAATTATTTTACTAACACATGAGTAGGATTTAATGATTGGGGCCTATTATTAATATCAAACCTTGAGGCCTTATACATGATATCCAGAGCACTGGTCCTAGGGATCCAATTTTCAATTATTGGTATCACTATCTCCTGATCCCTATCAATATTCTTTATTGCTTCCAATAGCAAAGAATATAAAGAATGTATAGATAGCAATTTAATATCAACCTTTTCATTTAAATGTCTCGAAATAGTAGTAACAATCTCTTTTTGATTTAAAAGAAATCCCTCCTCATTTACCTTTAATGATGCAGCCTGTAATTCATCAATTTTTTGCAAGAGCTGCTTCTATGTAGGATCAACAGAGCACTCTGTTTCTTCTTCAATTTTCTCTAAAGAAGGGGTGAGAGTAGGATTATGACTGGGAGACCCTGGTGTGGAAACAATTAGAGAAGCAGAAGGCATTGACCCTGCTGTGGAAGGCAATGTACTAGTTCCTGGAGCACTTGATGGCTCCCCAATCTATCTATACCTGAACCTTTCCACCTCAGTTTGAAACTCAACATTTTTCTATTGCATCTTGTTGTATTCCTCAATCAAGAGGTTATATTTTTCCGTTAAGCTCTTTCTTTCAACTTCTTCCCTTTCAGCAGTCTTTTGGGCCAACTTGGCCACATTCACAGTTAAATTAGTGGCCTCGGTGGTTGAGGTCTCTGAAGCTCTCTTTATTATACATCCTCCTCTGAAATTTGGATTAATATCAGAAATATCTGGTTTTCTCCCTTGTTGGGCCAATGCCCAAATTGCCAAAGTTTCATATTCCTCACTAAAGACAGAGTTTTGCATTGCTACCTTGACTTCTTCAAAATCTTGAAAGGGATTCTTAGACTTCATAATAGCATTAAAAGCTACTACATCTGCAATGTCCCATTCAGGTAGAATCAATACACCAGCCTGACTCACCAGTTTTCTTCCTTCTTCAGAAGTGATGTTCTTGAAATTTTCCATTAATTCAACTTTTACCTCCTCATCATTCTCCTGGTCTGACCTGTCAAGCCTTAATTCTCTTCTCTACCTACATTTATCTTGATATTCTTCAAATTTCATCCTCCATGCCAATTGCAAGAATACAGGAGTTTTTACAAATGTATTGTCATCTAGAAACTCCTTGCATGCTTCATTCTTGCATCCTGTACACTTTTACCTTTCATATATAAATTGGATAAAACCAATTCAGCTAGCCTAGGAGGGGAAACCATACCAACTTGCATGTCTTGATAGTAACAATGATTTCATCCATCAGATCCTCTTGTGGTTGATCAATTATTTTCCTCTTTGGGCTTGGCTTGGATGGTGGTGATGAGGGATTGTCTTTCGGTGATGATTCTAAATCAATAATTTTGATTGCCCCAGGCACCTTGAATTTTGGACCTGGTTGTGGAGGCACCTTCATAATTTTCTTTCCCTTTTTGTCCACTTCTTCCTCATCACTGCTGCTATCCTTTTTCCTTCTATAAATGGGCCACCTTTGAGTAGGCTGATATGTTGGCCTTGTTTCAATTGGTTTGGCACCTTGTTCTTGTATACCCAGACTCAGCTCAAAGTTTATCTTTTTAGTCCTCAATGTGCCCATAATCTCTTTGAAGTTCCCCATCAGAAAATCAATTTTCTTATGGTGGGGACTTAACTCCAAAAGTGGATCATATTTCGGATCCATTTTGTGCACAACATCTAGTAGCTTATCATAAGCTATCCATTTCTCCTTGTTCAACTCTTGTTTATTCAGATCGAATTCATTTCTAATCAGGTCCTCAGGGAAGTTGAACTCATGCACAAATTTTTCAGCTTTTATTCTTTGTCTGAAAGGAGAAAAAAAACCCTCAAGATCATGCTGCCGCTTTGGACCACACCTCAAATGGAAATCATCAAAGAATTTATGAAAATGAGTCCAGACTCCATTTGAAAATGCAAAATCAGACACTATTGTATAATCTGGGAAAAATGTTCTCTTACCCCTCCTAGTGAGTTTGTCCTCATGAATACAACCTATCTGCCACATAACTTCCGCAAACCCCACTCTTGGTAGCACATTGTATGGCAGTATATGAGGGGCTCCCTGAAAACCATATACTCTTAAGACAGTGTTGACTGGGTATGGGATAATGTCACCCCAGTTATGGAAAACCTTTGATTATGGCTTCCTCCCCTTTAGCCTGAGGAAATCATGTAATTCCTCAAGGATACTAGGTACATTCACGATCAATCTAGCCCTTAATATGGAAGTAAAACAATTATCAAATTGCACATAACTAGTGCTTTCCTTATTACAAAATAAATCTGCAGCCCATATTTGCACTGGCAATCTTTCTCCATCAATCGATTGTCTTAATTTCATCTTCATAGAGAAGAATTCAGCATTTCTAAACAGGAACATATGCATCAACATAGAATAGCAAAATAATTGGGTACTGGTATCATTTTTTTACAGCTTCGACAACCCTTCATGCATCCTCTCAGCCAAGAAAGAAGCGAAGTCATAGGTCACAAAGAAGTTAAGGTGTTGTATTTTTACCCCCATGAACATGTAAGCAATGGGCGTCACCGTACCAGGACTGAAACCCAAAATCTGACACAAAGAATAGAAAGTGGCCAAGAAATGATTTACAAAATAATTTAATCTAAAAGGCTCTTGGTCACTGGGGTTGATATAGAAACTTGACCCTCCTGCCCTAGCCAAATGAGGTGGAAGCAACCTAGCTCTAAAAAGAGACTTTGATTTCACATATTCCTACTTCATCTCCTCAAGATTGATAGGAACCAAGTCTTCACTAGGTTCATTCAGGTCAGAAATCTATTGGACCTCTTTTCTGTTAATACTTAGCAAAACACCTCCATCATTATCTCTGATTACCTGTGTGACAGGGTCATATCTTGCAGCAACTGCCCTAAGCAAGTCTACATCAGGGAATACATTTGGTACCACCTGTATCAATGGAAAATTAGATTGTTAGATTATTAAACATCATCAAAATCCAATGAAATAACAAAGCACAAAAGAAATAAACATGAAAATAAAAGGAACAATGTTACCAGAAATCTTCATCTTCCATGGTTCACCTTTGTTACACCTTCTAGTTTGCAGCAAATCAAATGAGGCCCTCAGATTTCAAATGAGCAACCTAAAGTAATGTCAAAGTCCTATGCAAATGTTGAAGGATTTGTAAAATTGTGCATATGTCTATGCCTATGACTATGATTGCCAATGCCTATGCCTAATAATGCTACAACTTGATCAAATACAAATTGTAACTGAGGGTTTATTCTAAGTATTAGATTAATCAATCAAATCAATATAAAATGATAAAAACCCAAAGATCTATCGAGTACAAAGGAAATTAAGCAATAAAACGGTTATACCTGTAAATCGCATTTTCCATGATTACCTCCATAGCACCTTCTTGCTTGCTGGATGATATTGTGCCCTAAGATTCGTTGTGCGAGCAATCTACAAATGTCTAAGACCTACAACAAGCTTTGAAGGATTTATGCAATGTCTAAATGCCTATGACTATGACAATGTCTATGAAAATAATGACTTCTAATGCCAAATGACTATAATGATTATTAAATTAAAAATGAAGTTGTCGGATCCCGAAATTATGAGCAAAATTGTCTTTTATAGAAAACACAATTTTGAGTGGACGGATGAGATTGAATTCTAAGAAAGACCTAGAATGAGAGGTCCATATTAAACCTGAGAATCCCTAATCAGGGTTAGGGCAAAATCCTTAATCGAATGGTCAAAATAATATCTCAGATAATTGGATCGACGATGGAGAATAAATGAGAAAAATTAAATAGAAAATAAAGATATTCGAAAAAAAAGAAGATAAAGACCAAACTGAAGATCAGATTTGGAAAATCAAGAGTCTACCCGATTACTTGATTTTTGGAAGATTAGTTACCAATTTGAATTAAATTAATTCAAATTATGGATTTTATGAGACAATAAATAATCTTTTTCAGATTATTTACCAAAAGGGACAGTTAAGATTGTGATGACATTTTAAATAATTGATTTATTTAAAATGAGAGGAATATTAAATTGGCAATTAAATAATTAAATTTAATTATTTAATTTAGAAGATAAGATTAATTAATTAAATAAATTAATCAATTTATTTAATTAAGACAATTAGTGACATATTAAATAAATAAAAAACTTATTTATTTAATAATCAGAAGAAATATATGACAAAGGGGAATTAAATAAATTAAGAAATTTATTTAATTAAGGAAGACTTAGACAATTAATGACGATTTAATAAATAAATAAAATTTATTTATTTAATAATCATGAAGAAAACAAAGACATGAATTAATTAAACAATTATAAATTATTTAATTAATAGTCGAATGTGGACCAAGGACATAATTAAATGTCATAATTATGCTAGGACGAAAGTGGTAAAAATGAAGCTTGTAGGCCTAGGTCATTTTTAGGTGTCTACACAAATAATAAATATTGAAATTGCTATGAAATCTAAGTGTGCAAATGCCTAAAATGTAATGTGTCTGTGTGTAATCAAAAAGTGAGAGGAAAATGACATTTATAGAAAATGTCATTTTGAATGGACGAGATCGAATTCTAAGAAAGACCTAGAATGAGAGGTCCAGATTAAATCTGAGAATCCCTAATCAGGTTAGGGAAAAATCCTTAATCGAACATCAGAATAATATCTCAGATAATCGGATCGATGGTGGAGAATAAATAGATAGTCCGATTTATGAGATTCAAAAAATCAAGAAGATAAGATTTGGACCTGAAGATTCGATTTGGAAAATCAAGAATCACCGATTACTTGATTTTTGGAAGAATAATATCTTTTGAATTTAATTAATTCAAAATGATAATTTTGTGTGACAAGTAAATAATCTTTTTCAGATTATTTACTAAAAAGAGTGAAAGTTAATAAAATGAAATCATTTTAAATATTTTCATTTATTTAAAATGAAAGAAAAGTGAAATTAGTAATTAAATAATTAAAAATAATTATTTAATTTGGAAGATAACACTGAATAATTAAATAAATTAATAAATTTATTTAATTGTGACAATTAGTGACATCAAATAAATAAATGAAATTCATTAATTTAATAATCAAGAAGAATTAATGGAAAAAGGAAATTAAATAAATTAAGAAATTTATTTAATTAAGGGAAGACTTAGACAATTAATGACGTATTTAACAAATAAATAAAATTTATTTATTTAATAATCATGAAGAAAATAAAAGGACATGAATTAATTAAATAATTATGAATTATTTAATCAATAGTTGAATGTGGACCAAGGACATAATTAAATGTATTAATTATGCTAGGACGAAAGTGGTAAAAATGAAGCTTGCAGGCCTAGGTCATTTTTAGGTGTCTACATTTTGCCCCTCTTTGTCATAATGTCGCTTGTCGTATTGTGACAAAGAAAATAAGTCAAAGTCATGCCCCAGTGAAGGTAAAGGGTATCAATGCCCCCTCGGGAAATTTTTTAAATTTTGGGTCGGCAGCAGAAAAACTTGGAAAGGGGTCCCAATAAATCAATTTAATGACCAGAAAACAACGGCGCAGTCGGTTTCAGATTCTGACATGTTTAAGGTATCCAACGAGGCGGTCAAACTTGGTCAAATGACCTTCCAGTATTAACCTTGTTTGAGAAATGTCATTTTGACCCTACAAATAAGTTGACAAAGGGGTAAAATTCAATTCATTTTCACTATTTACCTCGCGAAATTTGAGATCTCAAAGCAAAAGGCATAGCAGTGAGGATGGTGAAACCAGTGTTAGAGCATTGCGGGGAGATCGTGCGGACCTTCAAACGGCCAAAGGGTTCAAAGCTAGCGGTATGTACCCTTAACTCACTTTGTCATTTTATCGTTTTGCGTGTCATTTTTAGCTTCTTAGGACAAACAATATTTGCACCGCGACGCAACTGCGTTCGCGTAAGCCGCAATTGTCTACGCGTTCGACGCATTTGATGCATCCCAATGCAAGTGCACAAACAAATCATAGGAGTCTAGTAGTTTGGACGAATACTACGACGCATTTGACTTACTGAGTCGCAATTGAATTTCTGAATGCCGCAATTGCCAAATTGCAACACATTCGCTGTTTTAATCGACGCAAAAGTAATTGTGTGATACAATTGCCTTAATGCGAAGCATTCATCAAATTTCACGATGCAAGTGTGATCATGTGACACATTTGAGATTTTGGACCGCATTTGACATACGGTACGATGCAATTGACTTTTTGAGACGTAATTGCCTGAATGCGACGCATTTGTAATTTACCTTGACCACAGTTGATGTTGATATTTGCGTATCCTTAGATGCTTTTGATGATGTTGACAATTGTCTAGAAAGTACTGATATGTGGCTCATCTTTTTGCAGAGACAGCTTGCCCCTATCTACATGAGAGAGAGCAGACCGACCACATTTCGGTTTGCCGATTAGTTGGGCCCGCACGAGCGGCGACGATTGATGCATCTAGGACTATTCTATGCTGCCTATATGCCCGCCATTCGGGTGAACAGGGGATTACTGACTGCGCTATGTGAGCGGTGGCATTTAGAGACTTGTTCATTCCACCTGCCGACAGGTGAGGCCACGATTACCTTGGAGGATGTCTACCAGATTCTTCAAGTGCTAATCTGAGGGGAGCAAATCGTTTACGACCCGCGTCATGGCGAGCATACCTTCTGAGCATACTATCAAGATCAGGGTGCATGATTGGGCATCCAGGGGTACGAGATCAAGTGGGAGTTTATGGCCGAGCATTATGGTCGCTTTGATGCATTCCTTGCGACTCTGATTGGAGGGATCTTGATTCATGACTGCCTGGGATATGAATTTCCTATTGGTTGGGGAGACATCCTAGTTGGTATGAGACGGGACAGGACGGTTTATGCTTGGGGTCCCTATTTGCTAGGGACACTTTACCATCAGTTACATGATGTTGCTTACAGGCGAGGAGAGAGCATCTCCTGCGAGACTACACTGATGATGATCTAGGTGTGGGAGCATATTGCCATATTTCATCCTCCTATTGAGAGACCACAGTTGGCCGAGGGGATGCCCTATGCCTATTACTACGTGGGTGCACACTACAGGATTTGAAACCATTTTTCGATGGTTGTTCGTCGGTCGTTCGACAAATCTCTGTTGGAAGAGCACGCAATGGCAAAAAAATTTTTGTCGCTATTTTTTCGTCGCAAGGCCGATGACAAATTAAATGTCGAAATAACGGCGAAGAATCGTCAGTCGACAGCATCGTGAAATACCTCAGGATTTTGTCAGAAAATCGACGAAAACTTTGTTTATCCACTGACGAATTACACCAGAAGTTCATCGTCGGTTCGACAAAATGGGCAAGCATTAGCGTGGAAACATGGAAAGTTCATCGAAAATAGCGACGAAATACTAAAGTAGTAGCGTTGAAAGAACACCAAACGTTCATCGAATGTGCAACGAAATAGGCAAGTAGTAGCATCGGAAGAACACTAAAAGTTCATCAAAAGTTCGACGAAATTGACAAAGAGTGTCGTGGTGGCAATGCCGAAATATCGTTGGAAGGGCGACGAAATGGGTAGTGAGTTACGACGAAATCGTCGTCACAGCTATAGCAACTTCGTCGAGGCTTTCTGTTGATTCATCGGTTGTTATCGTCGAAATTGTGACGAAGAAGCAAAATTTAAAAATATATATATATATTATATATTCGTGGAAATGTACCATTGCGGAGACTGACGACTGATCATACATACAGACTGCATATTGGTTTGATGCTTCAAACGATGCATTTCT
>VDFB02305882.1:93557-161727 GCA_007258455.2 Sequoia sempervirens
TTTTTAATAGATATATAGTTGTATACAATATGAATTTATCTTAATGCGCTAGAATAACAATAGCTCAAGATTGATAGTGAAAATAGGAACATAAGTTTAGCATGAAAATGATTGATCAAATAGATAACACAATAGTATGATTGAATGTTGATGAAAATATAAGGGAAGAAATCCAATTTATAGATTTTTCATGGAGGAAATGAAGGGCCAAAATGCAAGGTTCATGGAGGGATAAGATTTGAAGAGAACATAGGAATGTATTGAAGGCTTAGCCTTGTAACAAGTCTCACAACCTGGGAGGAGGGAGGAAGATAAGCATCCCATTAGGTGGTGGGGAAGGCATGCTCACACATGTGTGAGAAAAATAGTGGGCCTAGGTTAATAGGAAAAAGATGAGATGGATGCATGAGATGGTTTTAAACTTACAATATTGCAAGCTCACACGTGTGTGACCGAGAAGTGGGGTGAGTAAGCATGCTAACACATGTGGGATCATGAGGAGGATGGGGACACATCTCAAATGATGGCATGCTTAGATTTGAATTCATGTGAAGATATTGGATGACCAAGATTGAAAGTTGGATGATTGGGGTGATGTGGAAATAAAAATTAGAGAAAAATTTAATGTGGAATTAATTAATTGATTAAGTTGGAGAAATTACAAACTAAGGTTATTTAACTAATAAATCTTAGAGAGAAAACAATAATTAATTGAAAAAAGGATAATTAACTATGAGAATATGAGATGGATTATGAGAAAAGATAATTGAATATTTATTTAATTAATTAAATTATTGGGAAAATGATGAATCAAGTGTCAATGGTGAATTTTAGTGGCTACAATGCCTAAATAAGTTCAAAGTGATTTGAGAGTAGCACAAATAAGTTAATATTCATGACCCTGTACTAATATAAACATGTTGATATCACATTGCAATCAAATGGTTGGGGCCTAGCATGTTGTAATCTTATTACAAAAAAGGCTAAAGATATATTTTTTATTGTTGATTTTGTGTGTGTGTTGAATCAAGTTGACTTTATTATATAAATGTAGTGGTTTTGAATATCATTGTGTATAGATTTGTGTGTTTATATTAAAGCTACATGATTAGATTGTCATTTATTGAACTTTTTTCCATAACTACATCACTTTATAATTTATTTAACATGCAAACATTTAATTTTTTTTAAGAAATAAGTTTTTTAACTTTTATTTATTATATTTTTTGAATTGGTTAAGAAAATATAAAAAATATTTTAATGATATAATTAATAAAATTATAAATAAAATATTCATTTATATTGAGTGAATTAAAAATTATAAATATTTTTAATTTTATAAAAAATAGAAATAAATTTAATAAAATATTTTTATTTAAAAAATTAAAAATAATATAATATACAAATAAAAAATCTAATGTGTATATATAGATATATAAATACAAAAAATAAAATACACATCTTTTAGAGAGCTCTTCTATTAACTTAGAATATTGAATAATAATCTTTCTACTTGTAATGTAACACCCCTCCATTTTGGCCCTTTGGGTCGGCAGTGTTTTTCCTTGTTATGTTGCTTTCTGTTTATGCTGTGACTTTGGAACTTGGTTACTTTTGATCGCAATTGTTAAACGATGTGAATGTTATATTTTGATGTGATGTTATTTTATTCTGATGTTATCTTTATGGCATGTTTTGGATTAACTTAGAAGATAATTGATTTAACGATGTTTTATGCTGTTGATCATATCATTGATGTTAGATGCGTCATTTAGTGATATTGTATTGGTGAAGGGGACGAGATTGTATCACTCACTTGCAAGTGCCCTACGATTCTGAGATTTCCTCTTCATGGTTTGTTTGATCATATTATATATCTATGCATGTTCGATGTACTATTTGTTCGCAGGTTGACAGGTACATGACATCGACTCCACCTAGTTCACAGGTTTGAGCGTGTCCAATGACCAACGGTAATTGATTGGGATATAGTAGCTAGGTTTTCCGTGCCAAGTCGTCACCCTAGCCATAGTTGTCATCGGGTTTAGTGGTTTTGATTGGTTCATTCCTCTTTGGTTAGCTTTTTCAATTCGTATTTTAAAGGCTATTAAATGGAGGGTATGGTTAAAGTGATGATTTAACAAATCTAGTTTCAATGTTGATTATTATTTTAGTTCTTTGATTATTTTGGTTTAATTAATAAAATAAGTTCTAGTTTATTGATTAACTTAGTTAAGGGTGATAAATTAAATGAAATGGCTATTTCAACATTATTGTATAATAGGATTCAAATTTAAATGGAAGTGGAAATCATGTTTTATATTTAAGTTAAATTTAGAATAAAAATAGAAATGGGGATTATATTTCACCTTTTGAATTTTTGAATAAAACATATTCTTACAAATTTGATATTTTTGGTGGTTTAAATGAAATTATGAAATTTTGGAATGCATGAAATAGGATTTTGAAAGTAAATTGTTTTAATTTTTTTTTTTAAAAGGAAATATCCTCCAAAAGCCCAATAAATTTAGTGGGTGGGATATTTTAGGGGTTCGACTGGAAATTTGGGGAAAGTTCTATGTAAGGAAATGAAAATTCATTTGTTTTGCAATTTTGATTTTGGTGGAGAGTTTGGCTGTGGCTGAATTTGGAGTTGAAGAGGAGATTGGAATCACCATTGTTGAAGTCTTCAAAGCTTGGGGAGAAAACACCAAGTTCATCTTCATTTCTTGTTTTCCTTTTTAAATAATCTTCAAATTCTTGTTTGCTGCTTGAAAACTCTTTGAATGCTATTTTAGATGCAAAGAAAACCATGTGAAATGAATTTAAACCTTGCAAACAGCTGTTAGATTAGGAGAGAAAACTCAAAGCAACAATCTCAATGGAAAGTAGGAAGAAAACCCAAAAGAAAATCTTCATTCAAACTAAAATTTTTAAACCCTTGGTTGTTTTGGCAATTTATTTCTGTTATTGCAAACTATGTTGATCATTTGCACAATTTAAACTGGGAATTAAAATCTGGGTATATATATTTGTAAATATACTTGTGCATATGCACACACAGATATATTTACAAATATATATAATATGTTCTTTTTCATTTTTGTTTTCTGGGAAATACAGGGGCTACCTTGTTCTATCGTTTTTTTACAGTGGTATTTTTTTATAAAATTTTTATTAAAAAAAATAAATTATTTTGTGGTGGAGGGGAGGGCCGAAGCCCTGCACCCCCCACGCCGCCCGTATGGGAGGCGTTGCTCCCACACAACACCCCCCATTTGGGGAGGCCGGTAGGCCACTGCTGCCTACAGCAACCACGCTGCCCACAGGCCATCACCCCCATATGGGAGGGTTATACTGGCAAATTTCCTTCCCCATATGGAGTTCACTCATTCATGGAAGGCGCTTGTTTTATTTTAAAATTTAAAATTCATTTTTTGTTTTTTTTAATATGTTATTTATTTTATTATATACATATCTTATATTATATATATATAATATTTTAATTTAAATAAATATTTTATTTTAAAATATTGAGGTATTAATTTTAATTAAATGGGATTATAATAATAATAATTGCATTGGTGACATATTTAAATGATGTTTAATTTTTTTAATAAGAATCTTTAAAATGATTATTGCGTTATTATAGTTAAAATGGAATTGGCATTATAATAAATATTTTTATTTAAAAATGTTATTTTAGTCTTTATGTAGCATTGAACAAATGAAATTAAATGGTTAGCTTTTTAAATTCCTAAATGTGTCAAGATGATTGGATCTACCTTGAGTATGTGCAATTAATGTTAATCATTTACTTGTTTTCATGTACTATGTCAATGTTTGGCTTGGGTTTAGGAAACCCTAACATTAGTTAATTGAGTTGCCTGAAATGTTTTCTTTTAAGTGATGTTTTTGTTCATTCTCCATGTTGGGCAATTGATTCAATTGTATACATAAGTCTTCCAAATGGGGTTTTATTTTGGGGTTGTTGTGTTATGTTGTCAACCTCTGTTTTGCCTTGGGAAATGCATAGAGTTGTATCATGTTGTCTCACCCGGTTTTCACGAACGGGCATGGTTTGTGCCTCCTTTGAAAGGAGTGGGTTTTGTATTTTATTTTCCTCCATTGTTTGGAGAGGGTTTTGACCTTTGTTGCCTCCATTGTTTGGAAAGGGTTTTGACCTATGTTGCCTCTAGTATTTGGAGAGAGTTTTGACTTTTGTTGTCTCCAGTGTTTGGAGTGAGTTTTATTTATGTGTTCCTCCTAGAGTTGGAGTGGTTTTATCGTATTGGTATGCACTTGGGATTCTCTTGGTGATTGGTTTTGTTTGGTATGTTGTCAAGTAGAAAAGTGGCTTCTGTTAGGGGCCAGAGCCCAAAGAGGTAAACTGGGAAACCTTCAGAGGTGGTTTAATCAAGTGAAAACTAAATCAATGTACTTAGATGTTAGGTAGTATTTCACACTAATTAAGATAATTGAGCCTCGCTCATGGACGCAAGGGCTTGTATAGACTTGGAATGAGACGAGAAGGCTCGGAATGGAAAGGCTTCACGATCTTGTCCCACGAGAGGTATTTGATTCAAGATGAGTGAGCATTGCGCCTGACCGTAGAGGCCACCGTGACAACCCGCAAGTGGGGACCTAAGCCTAGGAAGATTCCAGAGGATATCCCACGAAAGTGTGCGATGACACTCTTTCTACCACAACAGTTGGTATTCAGTTTTCTTGAGTGTGGTCTTCTTATCATACTCAATTTATTTTATTTCTGGAAGCAATGTGACTTATGTCAGTGATGTTAGAGTTGTACTTGTGTTATTCTTATGGTTGTATGGTTCATGTGATTGGTTGTGTTAGTGTTAGTTATCCTGTGTCTAGTGGTGGATGGTCTTGCCTAGGAATTCCTTGTTACTATCTCCTCGCACGGGGGGTGAGCCTTCGGGTATCACATGGTTGGGTGGAACATGCACCTTAATCCGTTGGGTTGTCTTCTTGTTTGTGTGGATGAGATTTCTAGTTGGAGAGCTCGTGGGATCCAGTATCATGTCATGCTTTATCCTTTCAGTTGTATATTGTATTTCATTACCCCTCATTTGTTATCGAGGTGGAATTTGTAATATGTAATCATGATTATTGGATTTATCTCATTCGGGGAATGAGCGTTGTAATCTTATTGTAAATTAATTGTTATTTGAAATCATGTGGTATTTATGATTCTTGAAGTAATTAATCTTATTTGGAATGTATGCGTTCTTAATGCTTTATGTAATTTAAATGTTTGGTTAATTCATGTTTCTTGTTTGGGTTTAAGTAACTCAGTATTGTAACCTTAGGGGGATTGGTTGGCAATGGTTAGTTAACTTGCATATTAATTGTTCCTTTAAAAAAATAAAAAATAAAAATTAGTTCGTTTGTGTAGTAAATTGCAACTTCCCCTAGGGTTGCGTGGCGGGGCATTACATTTAACTTTGAAATATTCAATAATAACTTAAATTTATTTGTGCACAAGTAAAACATTTATATTTGTTATATGAGATCTTAAAAAGTTTTTATGATAATTTCATAAAATAAAGATAAAAATAACAAAAATCTTTACTTTTATTTTTTTTTGTTGGAGATACCTCTGAAGGGGTAAATCTTTATTTTCAATGTTTGGTCATAACAAAATTTGTCACTCAAATTTTATAGATACAAAATTATTTGAGTTTTATATGATCTAATTTTTAAATTTTTTTCTTTTATTTATGAGATTAATACAATTTTTTTAACATAAATTTAAAAAATATATTAAAAGAGCAATTAATTACATGTGGAGATTGCTAGTTTTAAAAAGACTCCTAGCACAACACTTCCAAAAAATATAGAAAATTCAAATTGACTAAAGACAGACCATCAAAGCAAGAGGAGAAACCCTTCCAAACCCATAGACAAGGTATAAACCCTTGTAACCATGATAAATATACATGTTGTAAGTATCAAAAGTAAGTCTTTTCTTTATGCTAAAAAAGGTGAAATAAAATGAAAACTAGTTAACAAAAAGAATAACAAAGTTGCACGAAAGACATCCTAGAAACCAAAACACTAACATGGAGAAACTTAATGGGGATCAAGAATCTAATGGAACATTGTAGTCAATGGTCACAAAAACACTGAAATTGTTGTTCAAATATCATAGAGGAGAATCTTGATCACTTCCAATATCAAAAATGATATTGTGTCAATTGGAAGTGAATTTAACCAAAAAATTAATTTGATTTCTAGCCCTTTTAGTATGGCTCCAATAGACAACATTGAAACCATGGAGAATGATGCCAATATCCTTTTTTCATCATTCAAATATCAGTGGTAGAAGTAAGAGGAAGAGTGATTATTGAAATGATCAATCAAAATTTTAGAGTCAAATTACATAATAATACGAGAAAAAACTTTATTTTAGCTACTAAAAGAGCTTGATAAATGACCATAACCTCAACAAAGCCATTGGAAGCAACACCAAAGTTTCCAACAAACCAAAACTTATCCTTGCCATTATGGTCATAACAAACACTTCTCATGCCAACATTTCTAGGATTACCTTTTGAAGCTCCATTAACATTAATTTTATCCAAGCCAGAAGGAGGGCGAACTCATTTAATAATTTGAGAATCATGAGGATAGTTGAAGGGAGCTGATTAAGAAGGCATAACTAAAATGTTAAGTCTCAACAACACTCTAAATTCCCACCAAGAACTCACTTGATAGTCTTGAATCCAAACCTGGCAAGTTTCTTTCAAATTAGCCATTATTCTACCCCAAACCTAACAAACATGTCTAGAAGTATCATTGAAAATCTGTTGATTATGTTCACAACAAATAAGACTAGGACCAATATCATGCAACAAATTAAGGGCTTTAAGGTTCAATGAAGGGCACAATTGATTAACAAGGAAGTCTTGGATAGACTCATAATTATTCCATGAAATGTCCACCAATTTTAACTCTAGAACTGTGTAATAGTATTTATTGATTTAACATCCAATCTTTTTAATTATACAAAGTTACGACTTTGAAGTTGCTTGTGTTGATCATGAGTACTCGTAATTGAAAGAAATGTATTCGTTAGATGTAAAAAGAAACAAATCATATGATGCCACATCAACACAAAAACAAAACATGACTTAATATATACTTTTAGTCTACCTTATTTTTTAAATCTTTTTGAACACTTCAACAAAAAAACATATTAATGTAACATCATATTTGAAAATGAGAACCCAAAACCTTAATTATAAATACGAATTTTATATTTGAAAGTACTTCAAAAAATTTCCCAATAATTTTGAGAGACACATCTACTTAATCCTATGCCTTCTAATTTTTTTGAACAAAATTGGAGTTACCTGTCAACAAATTCCACGACTTATGGGAGAGAAACATCTTCATCCTTTTGTAAGCAAGGTACTGTAGACTCACACAATGGAGCAATGGTCACTTGGCACGCTGTGTGAAAGCTTCCCAAAAAAAGATTTTTGTTCATTTCTCCTAGACGATTCGAGGGAATAATTTAGTATTTCAGAGGTTTAATGTGGTACGGGCATGTTCTTCATGAATTACGATGAATAAAATATAGAATATTAATAATGGCTGGTACCACTGTGGCATCTCCTAAGTGGAACAGATGTTTGCAAATGAATAATAAACAGCAGTGGCAACTGATAGAAACTTTTGCATGCATACGGTATGTAGATAAGACACGTAAAATGTTGCCATGCACGCAAGTATTGCGGCCCATACTGTTTGATCGAAGCGTGTATAAAGTTCAGTGCTTTTACTAACACAAATCCCCACTTCTTTAACAGTTTCACAAAGATTTTTTTTTGTATTCAGCTTTCCTACAGATATTAGAAAGTTCAGCAATTCTCTCAACATTCCCCAGTTTGCAAAGAATCCACCACAATTAGGGTTTTTAGATTTGAGTGCAAAATGAGGGCGGAAATTCTGTGGAAAATCTCCTTACAAATGTGACAATTTGAGAGAAAATGTCGAACAGCAATGATTCAGAGCCCTTTAGATGTATGAGAAACGACGGCAAGAAATGGCGTTGCTCCAGAGATGTGCTTCCGGGGAAGAAGTATTGTGAGAGGCACTTGCAGACCAGAGGCCGCAAGATTTCAAAGAAGAGTGAAAATTCTCTTCCTACTAGTACCAATGCCTCCATTGCTACAAATCCTTCGCCCACCCACTTTCAAATCCTGCTCCACGTTGCTCACAGGTGTGTCACCATCATTGAATATATAGAAAGCCAAACCAAAATTTTGTCAAGAACATAAGGTTTATTGACAGTCCATATCAAGAAAAGCTTTGTTGAATTATTTTTTTGTAAAGATATAGATTTTTCAAAAAGCTTTTCTATTCTATTTTTATTTTAGTTTGTATTAATTTTTCATGCTGAAATAATAAGATAGTTTTTGGATTTTTTATATGTTTTTCATCGAGTTTCTTCTTTTTGATGATGGATGGTTGTGTATATTTTATATTGACGTTTTGGATCATATTCAATGGACCATCATCGGCGTTTCTTCTTTCTGATGATGGATGGTTGTGTATGTTTTTTATTGACGTTTGGGATCACATTCAATGAACCATCGTCAAAAAGGAAAAATATTTGATGCAAGAAACATACACAGCAAACCCAGAAACTATCTTATAATTTCTATTCTGTTATGTCTAGCAGCTATGGTCATTTACTCTTTCTGAAGGTGGATGGTTGTGTATGTTTTTTTTATTGACGTTTCGGATCACATTCAATAGACCATCATCAGTGTTTCCTCTTTCTGATGATGGATGGTTGTGTATGTTTTTTTATTTGATGTTTTGGATCACATTTAATGTACGGATCACATTCAATGGACCACTATCGACGTTTCCTCTTTCTGACATGATTGATGGTTGTGTATGTTTTATATTGATGTTTCAGATCAGATTGAATGGACCTTTGTAAAAAAAAAATATTGACTTAAAAAACATACACAACAAATCCAAAAACTATCTTATAATTTCTATTCTATTATGTGCGGCAGCTATGATCATTTACTAGATTCATGTTGTTGAATCTATGGTCTTTTACTGTTACGTTGTGCTGAATCTGTGATCTTTAACTGATATGTTGTGTTGAATCAGATTTTACAACGGCATGGAGATTGAAACCCTACCAAAAGACAATGCAGAATAATCAATAATAGAATCCTCAGTGGCCATGGATAGCAGCTACAAGTTTTGAATCCAGTGGACGATGCCTTGAGCTTGGATGCACAACGCCATAAGCAAGAAAGATTCAGCCCAAGATTCAGTTGCAAGAGAATCATAGATACATCATATTTTTAAACTAAATTTATGTATTATCTTCCTCAGATCTGTTATTGATAATTAACAACCCAAAAAACTTATATTTCTGTTTTTTCTTATGTATCCACATATGGCGTCCCTCTGTTACACCAGTTGATAGTATAATTAGCTGGATTTACTTGTTGGGGTTGAATAATTTGATACTTATGAATAAATTGGAGGAAAAAAAACAAACATACATACATTTTTCTTTTCAGATAATTCTTCAAACTGAGCATAAGCAATGACAATCATATATTTGAATTCACCGGCCCCTAACATGATTTTTAGTCTAACAGGAACTTCTTTCTCATGGGATTTGAAATAAATTTTACCATGGACTCTCTACTAATTAGAAAGGCAAAAACAATTAGAAAGAAAGTATATCTAAATATTTGTTAGTAGGGGATAAATGGTGAATGTTATGGTTGGAAACAATTATAAGGTAAATGTACTCTACCCACTTTGGAAGTTCAAGGAGGAATGATGTGTGGAATGATGTGTCTTTTTATACAGTGATGTGTTGATTTAAGTAAGGGATGAAGTAATTCTTATAAAGAGTTAGTGTGTTGTAGTCAATTTGTTAGTTGTTTATATGTGGGATCCGATTCATTATAAACAACTTGTGAGTTGACTCTAATGCATCAATTATTTAAGGGGATGAAGTATCTCCTATAAAGAGCTAGTGCATTGGAGTCAATGTGCTAGTTGTTTATATGTGGAACCCGATCCATTGATAAACAACTTGCTAGCTAACTCCAATGTGTGAATTACTTAAGGTCTTTCGAAATGAAATACTTAGTATGTGAGTGAGTGGAAAGAAGAATTTTCACTATTTAGTCTTCTTTTATTGGCAAAGTTGTTGGAACATTTAGCATATGAAGTATTTATTAGTTGATGTGGGATTTGTATATATACCTCTAAGAAAAAATAATATACTTCATATAAATATCTTAGGATAAGGGTATGTGCAGGATCATCATGAAAAAAACAGGCCCTTAAGTGGCAAAAAATTCAAAAAAATTAGAGTTAGGCAACTTGACGTAAAAATTTGAATAAGTTATCTATATTATTTCAAAAATATGTAAGAATACAATTTGTAGCAAATTGAATGTAGTTTCTACTACTAAGTTTATTTAAAAAAATAAAATAAAATAAAATAAGAAGTAGGTGTCTATCTGACCACCCTAATCACAATAAAATAATAATATTTTTTTATAATATTAAATAGATATAAATAGAGGACTCATGTCTTGATGTGATGTATATTTTTATAATTTTCCCTAGTAAATAATTAATTATGAATTTTTTATTACAACTTTTAAAAAATAAAAAACTCATATGTTTAACCACCTTAACTTGTTCAAAACTTCATGAAATTACTTTTTTTTTTAATCCTATAGTATGCAAAGCATAGAATGTGACATTTTTTAGATTAAAAAATGTGATACCTTTGAAAGCTATAGATGTTTTTCAATCAACTTATCAATTAGGATTTTAGTTGTAATTCAAATAGAAAATAAATAATAATTATTTATTAAATTCAAAGTAAAACATAATTTATATTGGTGGAAAGTTGAGAATTTTAAAAACTCTTTTCGTTTCATCAATTTTGGGTTAAAAAAAAAACTATCATATTGCCACTTTTTGGCCCATCATGATCCTGCACATACCCATAAATTAAGCAATCACAACAAATAAATAAAGAATTTTAGGATGAACAATTGAGATTGATTTTGAAATTGAATTAAATGTATAGAATAATTTAAAGAAATAATTGAAAATCTTTTTGTGTGAGATACTACTAATTGATTCACCAATATGTCAAACATAAGGACGTGTTGGATAAATGCCTTTGAGCTAGGAAAATTATTACTATTTATTCTAGTTCACTTCTATGTGTGTCAAATTGACTTTTGAGTATCAATCTAACTGCAATGAACGTAAAACTAAAGATTATCTATAAATATATATATATATATATTTTAAATTTAGATGTTTAGAAAAAGTCCTTCTTGATGTCTATAATTTGTGTTGTGTTTAAAGAGGAATGCTGATAAATTGGATCTTGTTAGGCTAGGAGTGTTTCCTTTTGATCAAATTAAGTTAATAGCATGTAATAATGATCAAAGACAAGTAGTCTTATAGTATGTTTAGAGTGTTGATATGATATTTGTCACATCATAAAACTTAAATGTTGATAGATGTTCTTTTGATGGCTCTCTATCTAGATACTAGATGATCATAGTGAATTGCATATTTGTTTTTTAATACAACATTTCAATGTATAATTTAAAATATTAAATGCTTTAGTAAGTTTATAATGACTAGTTGAAAAGGAGGGAAATGAGCTTAGTTTTAATAAAATTTGAATTTAAAATTTTAGTGGTCCCCTTTTCACAATGGATTTGATTTGGATCATTTTTCACAAGTGTAGATTTGATGACCTAAGATAAAGAATGGATGCAATAAGTATCAAAATTAGTTCTTTGTGATGTGCAAAGATGGAATCAAGTCATAATCATGTTATTTATCAAGTTCTATGCAAGACCGTGTCAACATGCATACTAGTAATTACATTAGGACAAATAGGAAAAAATAAGTCTAAAAAGAAAGGGTGAAAGCACAAATTTGTGTCATCTTTTTGTGTAGACAATAGACCAACATTAAGCATTTTGTACTTGAAATTCATTTCTATCCAAAAAAATACTCTACTTAAAATAGATCTAGCCAAAACAAATCCATCAAACGTGGTTGCTCAACATTATATAGGATCACTTTGATGCAAATTATTAAAAAAATAAATTATTTAAAGAAGTTTAATGTTTCCACCACTTCTACTTATGTATACAACATTTTTTAAAATGTCAAAAATATTCTTTTGTAGATCTTAATTTGTAGATTTTGAAAATATAAATTTTATTATATTTTGATATCATTTTTTTAATATTCACAACAAATAGATCACCAACTTCAAATTTTCAAGTTGATAAAATTCAAAAAAAAAAAATCAATTTTGTTTGACAAAGTTCATTATATAGGAGAGATAATTCTAGTTGAGTTGATCTATTTTTCTTTTTGATAAATAATCATAAAAAATTTAACATCTTATTGAAGTGCTACATGTTTTCAAGACATGCAATTTGAAAAATCTACTAAAATAATATTTATCAAAATTAATTTTGTTTGTTGCAATAAAATTTTGAATTCAAAATATGAAAAATTTATGAAAAATAAAATTTGTTAGGAACAATTTGATGTCTCATTAAGCTACCTTTATTAGCATTTTAATTGTTAAATAAGTAGTGATAGTTTTACAAAAAAATATATCACTTTTTTTTCTTAATTTAATTTAATTTAATTTTAAAAAGTCATAAACTACACTAACATATCTACATTTCATTAGTTTACATGATTTCAAAATTCAAAAAATATCAATTTTAGGTTCTTCAAAAAAAAATGATGGACGTGTGTTGCTCATTTTCTTTACAAAGTATGTAATATTCACCTAAATTTTCTCTTATTTTAATTAGCATGTATGTTATGTCAAAGTAAAACAATCAATCAACATGAAATAAATATTCAAATTCTTATAAAAGATGTTTCAATATGGATATCAATTTTGTTGCATTCTCCTTACAATGAACTCTCCATATCAAATCATGTAAACACAAAAGAAAAAATCTCAATGAATAACATTGGTCAAGCATATTTTGCTGGTTTGTGCTGGCTCGGAGCTGGTGGCTGTGGTCTTCTCTTGGATTTTTTTGTTTTACAGTCTTCCTATTTTTTGGGTTATGTAATGCTTTATCTTTCTTCTGCTTGTAAACTTTGTGGTTTCGGGCCCTGTAAAACCCATTTTTTCCTTTATCAAAAACATTTGTCAAGCATATGAAAAATATATGATCACAATTATTAAAAATGTTTATAAACAAAAAAAAAACATAAAAAAAGTAAAGTGACTCCATCTAGTATAGAAATAAAGACTTGGTCTAGAAATATAAATAATAAGACTATCTAATGCAAAAATAATTAAAAATGTGATATTGTATAGAATAAAAATAGGGATTTTTTTAGAAATAAAATTAATCATCATAACCATGAGTCAAAAATTGTGTAATAATCACTGCTGATTTTTTTGTTTGTTTACTGAGTATGATGCATATTGTAGATTCATTTTGTTTCAAGGTTTCATTCAACATGTGTGACATTTATAAAAATAACATTGCATTGAAAGGAAATGACATGGAATTGTAACATATCATTTTGAACTATTACAAATCATCTTATATAATATAATAATAATTGAAATTAGACTTAAAGAAATACATATCAAACTTGATTACAGTCATATAAGGTCCCTTCCACTATCATACATTGGGAAACAAATGCATACAACTCCTCATGGAAGACACCAAATGCATAAAATATCAAACCCTAACACTCTCCTTCACATTGGCTAATATTTGACTGAGAAAAGACACCATTAACATGTTGTTGTTGTAGTGCCCTTTAGTTTGCTTTCTGGTTTTGATAGTGACTTGTTTATATTTAGACATTATGATACATTGCTCGATGCTAGAATCATTACTATGATTATAGTTGATATTGTTTAATCACTGATGTTTATGTACATGTCATGACTAGTTTATGGCTTATTTGACTGAGTGGGTTATTATTGCCATGAGTATTATGTGATTCTTGATGTATGTTCTTATCACGATTTTAGTATCTGATTATCGTGCATTGATGTATTTTGCAGAAGGGGAACAATGTCACATCTCTCGCATGCGAGTGCCCTATGACACTGCGATTTTTCCTTCACGGTGTGTTTGATTGCTTGTCTATGTACATGTTCGACTGTATGGTTTGCTACAGGTTGCAGGTACCAGGCATTGACTCCACCTGAATTGCAATGGAGGTTGTTGATTTGGAGATAGCATTGGGTCCCCCAGGTTGAGCTATCATACTTGACGAGGATGAGCGTTCATTTTCTGTTCCTTGTTTGTGTGGTCAGTTCGGGTTGTTTTGTTGATGTTGTTGTCCTTTTCCTTCCATTTCGCCTTGTAGTTAGGTACAGTTGGGTATACAGTCCATTTGAGTTATTTGTTTGATTGATTTTATATTAAATGGAAGAGTATTGTGGTTTTTAAAGGTGTTTCAATAATTTAATTATATGTTTTAATATATTTGTAAATTTTAATAAATAAAATATTATTAATGTTTTGTTTGATTTAAATAAATTTAAACTTATAGTTTAATAAAGAAATATATTTAAATAAATATACTAATTATTTTATTGTGCAAGCAATTTAAGATGAAGGGATTAAATTAATAAACTAAATATTTTAATTGTTTGATCTTCTGTGTGCAAATTTGAAGTGTGGGAAATAATAAAAGAAAATTAAATAAATTAATTAATTTTTAGAGTGCATGGTCATGTAACAGGAAATAAAGAAGAGTAAATAAATTAGTTAGAGTTAACTGAGAGAGGCTTTTTGGTTATTTTGTGAGAAACTAATCTTGCTTCTCTCGTGAATATTTGTGGTTCTTGAAAGTTTTCTTGGGGTTTTTGGAAAGTTTGGAATTGGGGGTTTTGGAGTATTGAGAAATTTTGAAGAATATTGTAGCTGCAAATTGGAGGAAGTGACCTCTGCATCAATTTCCAGCCCAACTAAACGACTTTAATCAGGTTCCTCTATTTTTGATTTACACCTCTGTTTACTCTTGCTTGAAATATTTTATTAGAATGATTTTTGAAAGAACTCCTTGAAATATCTCTGCAAAATATTGTGTATATTCTATAAATTATTGTTAGTCACGCTTCAAAATTTTGATTTATGCTTTGTTCCGAGTTCTTGAAAAGAATTAGATGGCACCACCCCTGTTTTGTACTCATCAATAGATAATCTTGTCTTAAGTCGTTTCCTTACCCAGACAGAGTCATATTCTTCTGTAGCTTTCTTGTATGTCGATATCCTTAATTCTGTATGTATCATTCAACCATGTGATGGTATTTTAAGAACTTTATTCTTTTGCTCTGAGAAAAGGGAAGCTTGAATCTGAAGACTCGATACTTGTTTTGTACTCATTGAGGTTCGAATGTCCAACCGCTAGCATGCACTTTACTTAAGCTTTAACGCCCCGTTGGCTGTTTACATCCCTTTAATTATCATTTGATTTCATATTGAAGTTGTCGTTTCATTCGTTATCATCCTCAACGTGTACTTGAAGACTTGAAGTTATTCGATTTCCTCTAGTTGTTCGCAGAGTTTATTTGATACAATCTTGATTTCAATCGATATATTGTTCGCCATGCAAGTTGTTCTAGTGCCGTATAGCTTTGATATTGAGCTTAAGTGCCTATTCGATACCAGTGGAGTGTATAGTTAATAAATTCCTATAGGTGAGTTGTGTGGTATTCCTTAATTGTATTCCATTTGATGTATGTGTGTGCCTCTGGAAGCGATGTCTCTATTGTGTTGAGTTATGTTGTACTTGCATGTTGGGATCCTTTATGTCAATTGGTGTCACCTTGTTGTCATTGTGATGGTGGGACTCTTTGCTATCTCCTAGCATGGGGGGTGGACCTTAAGGTTCCACATGGTCAGGTGGAATGAGCCTTGTACTCCATTGGGTTCCCTTACTTTGTTCATGTTCATGGTGATTATTCTTGGATTTGAAGGCTTCTGCACTTGCTCCAGTTTATATGGATTACTATTCATGTACTTGTTTTGTTCCACAAAAATATTGTATCATGTATATACTTTAATGTACTTTCCTCTCTCATCCAAGGAGGTAACGATGTAATGATGTATCATTGTAATTATTGTAAAATTTCTCTTGTAATGATGAATGTAATTGATATAATTGTCAATTTAATGAATATTGATGTTGTTATATTGTTAGCATAAAATGGATAATTCATATTAGTTGATATGTAAATGTGAAGATGAAATGCAATTCATATTGTCGTTAGAATTTATTTAATGTAATGGTTTTATGTACTTGCTAGTTTAGCTAATGGGAATCAAGTAGCGTAGTTGCGGACCTTAGAGGACTTAGTTTAGAATTTGAGTTAATATTTTATTTATAATTGTGTGAAAATTGAACTTAAAAAAAATAATTGTTCCATTTTAGGTGTTAGTGTGTTGTCCTCTAGGGTTTTGTGGTGGGGCATTACACATGTGATGCAGAGTGGTAGGGGAAGCAACCCTTCTTTCATACAAACAACACCTTTCTTAAAAGCTTCTCTCAAATACTCTATATGCACACATCAACTTCACTATTCCTCTCAATAATGCAACTTGACCACTCAACTTGACTCACACAACCAAACATCTCAACAGGACTTGGGAATGCTATGAACAATCTCAACATGTCAAAACATGACCAAAAAAATAGACTTTGTACTCACAAACACTCATTCTCCCGTCGCTTCCAAACTAGCCATGCATTCCTTCTAGCACTCACCAATAGGACAGCCATGATAAAGTTTGTAAAAGACTCAAACCAGACAAAGGAACTTTTTTTTAGACATCTAATACCAACCCCTACAAATCCTCAAAATTATAAAACCAAACACCAACAACAGATGTATCAAAGGACTGTCCTTCAACTCACCAAAAAGGCCTAACTAAGCCTGTACACAGTAGGTTTTTGAATACCAAGGCTCTCCCCAACACCCCTCATGCTTTAAATAGGTTCAAACATGCTCCCCAAGACCTTGTACATCATTTTCATCAATCATTCTTACTCAAAAGCTCAAAAAATTAAAATAAATGCATTGAAAAGTTCATTTTCCTGGACTGTTACAAAGGAAACCAAACCTAGGGCATTAGATAATTCTTGCAAGACTCCATCTTTTGCTCTAAAACAAATTGAATCATGAAGAGGACCCTTAAATCCACCATTCCACCAAGTTTCAGAATTCTTCCATGGTGGAATGGTGAATTATAAGCATTTTGTGATCAAAACCCTTGATTTGTAGGGTTTTAGACCCACTTTCAGAAGAATTGATGTAACTTTCTATTTATACTTAATGAAATCAAGAAAAATCACCACCAAATTAAGTTATCTCTACCCTCTATCAAACTATGCCAATTTGGAGGTTGTATAGTAATGTACCAGACAATACCACACACAAGAACAGTCAAAAGCACAGGAAAAATAGTGAAAAAAACAAAGTTTTCTTCTTATTAATGCTTCAAAACTTCAACCCCTTTCATGCCTTGACCCCATGGATGCTTTATAAACATGTTCCCATCCTCCCCAATGGCCTTTAACTATTTTTTGAATAAAGGAGTCATTGTTAAGGTGTTTACAACTCTAATGATGAGTTTACAACAATTTGCATTATGACAACATTGCATCTTTTTGAAGCAACTTTGATTCCTATCACCTAAGACCTCAAAAATAATTGAAGTGGCTCCTAAATAGCCTTATTACATGTACATGAATCCAATCTTTCCTTTACATATACAAATTCAAGTTTGTGTCTTTCAAGGCTACAAAGACAACAATTGTTGCAAGATTGCAATTCTCTACATTTTGACTCAAAACTCAAAAACTTTAACCTTGATCATGCTTGATGGTCTTGTTAGACCTTATTCATGACAAAAATACTCAAAAATACTCATTCTAACCTTCTAACCACTTGTTTTCATCAAATGAGCAAAAATGGAGGATGACGTGTAGGTGCTCCTGCACCAACATGGTATGAGAGCCCAAGTTCTAACACTAGGTACTCTGGGTATATACAAGATCCCATTATGTTGTCTTAGTTTTTTAGATTCTGAAGTTTACGTTTTCCTTGATGACCTCATCTAACACCCTGAACTTGTCTTTGGTGGTGTCAATGTAGGATAATACCTAGAGGTTGGGGTCGAGGTTGAGGGCAGAGTAGAGGTCGTGGTGGTGGCCATGGGGCTAATCGCTAGGACTCCCCTCCTCAGTGTTCCCATGAGTCTAATTGTGAGGAAAAATAGGGCTCCCAAAATAATTAGGGAGGTGGAGGTCAGAATCAAGATCAAACAAGGTTGGAGGGTGCACAGTTCCGTCACTTACTTGAGGAGGTTCTTGCCTATCTGGGTCTAAGACAAGAGGGTGAGCAGTTGGTGGTTCGAGAGAGAGATAGGTCTCCTAGAAGGAGAGAGGTTGCAGTTGAACATATGAGGGACCTTGTACAAGCACATCCTCCTACTTTTGATGGGACTGGTAGTGGTTTGGAGGTAGAGACCTAGTTAATTGATCTGAACAGGTGTTTCGCTATGGATCCATATGGTAGCAACACCAAGGGTAGGTGCATTATCATGTATCTCCAAGGTTTTGCATCCACGTGGTGGTGTTTGGAGGATCAGAAGCTCCATTTGGATATAGATTCAGTCTCATGGGAGATGTTTTAGAGAGATTCAAAGCCTAGTTCTTGTCTAATCATTGGCAGCAACGTCATGTGGATGAGTTCCATGAGCTGAAACAGATGGCGATGTTAGTTAAGCAATATGAGTAGAGATTTTATGAGCTTAAGCAATATGCTGGCATAGGTGATGATGAGGGTATGTTAGTACATCACTTTATCAGGGGCTTGAAATCTCATATCAGTGGGGGTGTTCATGTGTTTGAGCTGAAAACAATGGAGGTGGCTGTGGAGAAAGCTCAGATAGTTGAGAAGAATTTGGCTATGGCTTTAGGTGGACAAATAGGTGTATAGATTGGTAGTGCACCTCCAGCTGGTATCGGATCATAGGGTGGTCCATCTTAGGCTGCGGGTTCCTCCAAGGGTCATCAAGCACCCGCTAAGGGTGAGCATCAATAGTAGCACTCCCAATCGAAACCTGGGAACTCTCAATCTCAGCATGGTAGTAGGTTCCAAAAAAGGAAAGATTAGAGTTAGCAGCGAGCTCAACGGTATCATCCTGACTAGCCTGCTAAGAGCTCTCAGTTTGCGGTCAGTGGAGGTAGTTTTATGTAGTCTATTGCACCCTCAGGTGGTTAGGGTTATGGTAGAGGCATAAGATGTTTCTCTTGTGGTCAATAGGGTCACATTGCTAGACAATGTCCTCAAAAGGGAACATCTGGATATAGTTAGAGGCTGGCCACTTCAGAGTCGATAGTAAGAGATGCAAGCATATCGCACAGGGTGTTTGCAGTGGTGGATAACCGCCAGGCCGATCACCAGGGTTCATTTGGAGAGACTTCTAGTAGAGGACAAACAACGTTCTTTAGAAACCGTGCACATTCTGCAGCATCGAGAATTGACCCTTGGGCAACGAGTCATGGTCTAGGTGAGGGTCTAGAGGGATCCTAGTGTTGAGTCTTCTGTCTCTTGGGAGGATGTATCCCAGGTGCATGAGTGTTACCCATTTCTGTTTGCAAGCTTCCAGGAGTAAGCCTGGTCCTAGGGGGGAGGATGCAGTGCCCCTCAATTTGCTTTTTGCTTCTGATAGTGACGTGTTTTCATTTAGACATTATGATACATTGCTCGATGTTGGACTCATTACTATGATGATAGTTGATACTGTTTAATCACTGATGTTTATGTATATGTCATGACTATTTTATGGTTTATTTGACTGAGTGGGTTATTATTTCCATAAGTATTATGCGATTCTTGATGTATGTTCTTATCATGATTTTAGTATCTGATTATCATGCATTGATGTATTTTGGTGAAGGTGAATAGTGTCGCATCTCTCACTTGTGAGTGCCTTGTGGCGTTGCAATTTTTCCTTCACAGTTTGTTTGACTACTTGTCTATGTACATGTTCGACCATGTGGTTTGCTGTAGGTTGCAGGTACCAGGCATCGAATCCACCTGAATTTCCAAGTTTGTGTAGTGTCCCTTCAGTTGCTGCACATTGTTTCAGCTTGTTTCTATTTGGTTTATAGTTGCTTTAGCTATTTTGATACTATGTTACTTTATTTCAATTACGACACTAATACTATGTTGGTTTTATATTGTGTTGATGATACATTAGAGACATTGTTAATCATCTAATTATGTTTGTGTGGCGACAATATTATAAACATTATGTGTGTTATGGTTTTATGTTGTTTCAGAGCATTAGTGTGTTTATGATGATGTATCTGATGTTGTTTATGATGCAACATTGTATGTTAGTCTTGGTGAAGGAGACAATGTAGCATAACTCACTCGTGAGTACCCTACTATGCTGCGATTCTCTTTCACGGTGTGATTGTTGGTTTTTGCAGATATGTTTAATAGTGTTGTTTGATGTAGATTGTAGGTACCAAGTATCGGCTTCACTTGCTTTGTCAGTTCTGACCATGCCTTGACCCAATGGAAATATGTTGTTTCAGAGATAATGTCAAGTCCTTCTTTGGCCATCGTTCCCTTATAGGATGATTATTTGTGTTGTCACTCATCATAGTATTGTCTTTTTGTTCTGTTGTGTCGTACATGTTTGCGTATTGTTTGGAAATTAATTAATTACTTAAATGGTTTATTAATTAATTAATTTGATTTAATATAATTTTATTTCAATGTTAAGTTAAAATATTTGTGTTTATGGTTTGATTTATTAAATTAAATTTAATAGGATATTTATTTGAATGTAATTGTTGATTTCAATGTGTAAATTTAAATAAATGGAAAATAGATATTTTGAAGGAGTTTGTTTTCAATAGATTATAAATAATATATGAAATTTATATACTGAGTTAGAATCTTGATTTGGAGTTAGAAAGTGTAATCTGGTGTAATTGTTTAAGTTGAAACTGGTTGATCAATCTTGATTGCATGTTGATTGTTAGTTAAGATTTATGATTTATGAGTTAACTGGAAAGGAATTAAAAGCTTTGGTTATGCAACTATCATTCACGACAATTTTTTTGAGAAGGTTTCTGCACGATTTTTTTTTGGAAAAAGTTTCTTTACAATATTTTTGTATTTGAAAGCTTTGTAAAAAGGAATTTGGAAGGTTTTTTGTGATTTGGTTGTGGATTGGGTTTGAAGATTGTGATATTTAAAGTTAGTTGAAATCCAGAATTCTTCTTCTTCGAATCTTCGTGTGAGCAAGCGAGGTTAAATAGGTTCCTTCCTTTTCTATTTTATTTGCATCTTAAAGATAAAATTTGTAAAAAATTATGTTTGTATTTAGCTTGCTTTGGAAAAAAAGAAAAAGAAAAGAAATACTGCCTATGGAAAAGATTAACTCAACCAAACTTGCGTATGCAACAAAGAAACAATGAGGATGAGTTTTCAAATTTAAAAGTAAATCTTAGCAAAATATGTCTGTAATATTTGGTTTTGCTTTGTAATTTTATTTCCATATGGCGATAGACAAATGTTCTAATTTAGAAATATCCCGTAACTTTATTTACCAACCAAATAATATTCCCTGAATCTTGAAATTTTCTGTTGCCTTATTTATCGAGTCACTTAGTGATTTTGTTTTAAAGAATTTTCAAAATATGTGAGAGAATCTTTATGGTATTCTAGTTTCTTGTATCTACTTCGACCTAGAAGTATGATAAAATAAAATCAGTTTCCTGTAGCCTCTGGCTTTCTTTGTACTGCACCTTGAAACTTTGGCCAACGACGCCTTGATGGAAAGAGATTTGGAATTACTTCTTTTAGCCTTTGATTTACAATTTCTTGGAGGCTGGCGTTAGTCATTTTCCCTTGTTTTTATCTCGTACTTGTTAAGATCCATTTTGTGTGTATCCCTCAGCCATACCATTGGACATTTTTAAAACCGCAATATGAGATACCCAAATACATCTAAGACGCCATACAGCTCGATGTCTGCCTTTTCTAAACTTTTGTTTAGTAGCGAAATCGCGTTGGAAACATATTAGATTGGCATTTGTAAACATAGATTTGAAAACATTAAGAATCTATTTTGGTGAACATAGTTACGTTGTGAGGAAATGCTCTTGATACGCCATCCTTTAATCTTCTATGATCTATGTAAAATATGTTGTAGATACAATTCCATGTTGATAGTGTATATATGATTGTTTATGGCTCTCTTAACAACCACAAATCTTAGGATGTGTTATATCCGTTTGCATGCAGCTTTCTTGAGCTTATAGTCTTCAATCTTTAGGCATAGAGTTTGGTTTCTCTATTATCCTGCTAAGTATGGACATATCCTTTGATGCATGTGTATTAAATATGAATAGTTCGGAGTTTCGAACATAAAGTTCTCAATTTAATTTACATGCATTTTTCCCTTGTGAACATGAAGGAGTCGATAGAGATAACTATAATTGATTGTTTGTCTCTTTGATTTGAATTTGTAGTCCTAGGTTTGTGTAGTGAATGAATCTATAAATTAATAATTATATGTCTATGTTATTTATAATTGTACGTGCTTGCTATCTTTGATATGTTTTGTAACAAGACAACAATTAAGTGGATCGATATATATATATATATTGTAAATATATATTTTATATGTATTTATTTATATATATACAGGTGTAAATATTAAGATCATTATTTTAAATTAAATGAAAACAAAAAAATCTTGGTTGTGCATATATTTGCATCGAAATATTTGTGGATTGTGTTATTTAGATCATGAAGACTTGATGATTGTATATGATGAGTAGTAATGTATTGGTTATAATTTATGTGTATACTTTTGACTTATGAGTTCTTTAATCTTCCAGAGGCCAGGAAAGGAAATTTGTTTTGTTAAGCTTCTTATGCTTGCACTTTATTGTTCAATTACAATGATTTAACTTGGGACTTAGCCTTCCATGATTTTTTGTTACCTTTGAGGTGTTATGGAAGTTATATGGTTTATATCATGATTGAGATGTGTACATTCTTGGAGATGTTCAATGTGCATGATGGTTATCCTTTGTAATTGATTACGAGTTATGTTATTAGGAAGAGTGGCTTTCAATAGGGGCCAGAACCCTAAGTGGTAGCTAGGGTAACCTATCAAAAGTTATTAATTTAGTGAAAACCTTAATAAATGTACATGGGGATGGGTGGGGTTCATTAAATATTTCAAATAATTGGATTGCCTTGCCTAGTGTATAGATTAAGGGTATGTTGAGATGGCCTGGAATAGCATGATCATCTACTTTGTCTTCTTGAAAGGTAGTTCGATGCCACATGAGTTTGTTTAGGCATCGAGAATCAGTAGAGATTGCGAAGGTAACTCGGTATGAGGGTCGGTAATCTAGGAAGATTCACCAGGGTAACCTACAATAAACTATGTGATGACACTCTTTTCCTAATGCATAATATGTGGTCTCTTGTGTAGATTTACCCTTGTTTATGTTGTTACCTCTGGAAGCTTTGTTTGTTATTATGTGGTATAGATATCGTTATGTTGTAATGTGTACGACTTGAGCCATGTAAATGTTATGTTTTATCTTCATGTTTCTTTGTCTTTGAGGACTTGATATTATCTCCTAGCATGGGGGTGGACCTTCGGGTACCACGTGGTTGGGAGGAACATGCCTTTTCCTCCATTAGGTCCCCTTACAGGTGTTGTTGTGCTTGAATAATATTGTTCTTGTGATAGGTTCTTGATTCTATAGGGTTCGTGAAGTTGGACGCTGAGTGTGCTCATGAAGGAGGTTGACAGATGTGTTATGACCTTCATCTATATTGTATACTTGATGTGTAAGATTGAACTTATTGTAACGTTATTATGATGTAACGAGATTTGTCACAATCTCACTTGATGTAACTTGAATATGTAACTTGACTATATTATGATTATATGATTGGATCATTCTTTGCTAATATGATTTATCCTTATGTTTAATGTCTTGGGTTTAATGATATAATGTTCTTACTTGTGAATGTTTAAGTAGTGTTGTCACGGAACCCTGAGAATGTATGTGTATATGTTTCTTTTGTACTTGTGTTGTAATCGAATGTCTTTTTTTTAAAAAATGTTCAGTTATTTTGTTACTTTATGTGTTGTTCTCTAGCTTCCTTGGTGAGGAATTACAGATTTGTATCAAAGTGAAGATTCTAACACTAGGTACTCTGGATATTTGTGAGCCCATTAGGTAGTCCTAGATGTTAGAATCTTAAGTTGTGTTTTCCTGTTGTCCCTTGCATCTTGCAACTGAGACTTGTCCTTTATTTTTGTGTAGGACGATGCCTAGTCATCGAGGCAGGGGTCGTGGTCAAGATCGAGGTGCTGGCCGAATGGCTAACCATCAGGAATCTCCCTCCTAGAGCTCTCATGAGAGTGAGCATGTAGAACAACAGTGTCCTTAATTGGATCAAGTGAGTGGGGAAAAAAATATGATATAGCCAGAAATAAAGGGAGCATAGTTACGTCCTTATTGGAGGAGGTTCTTGCTGGACTTGGTCCTAGACAGGACGCTGAACAAGATGTGGCTAGAGAATGAGACAGATCACCTACGAGAGTTGTTGAGACTATGGAGCAAGATGCTATTGTTGCAGGGCATATGAGAGACTTATTGAGGGCATGCCCTCCCACATTCGATGATACTGGTGGTGGTCTGGAAGTAGAAACTTGGCTGATAGACTTGGGACAGTATTTTTCTATGCACCCATATGGTAGCAACACTAGAGCTAGATGTGCCATTATGCATCTTAGATGCTTTGCCTCTACATGGTGGCAATTCGAGGAGTAGAAGCTCCATCTGGAGATTGGCTCAATTTCATGGGACATGTTTTTGGAGAGATTCAGAGTGCATTTCTTGTTAGAGCATTGGAGACAATGTCGTGCATGATCTGTGTCAGATGGCCATGACAGTTGAGCAATTTGAGGATAGATTCTATGAGCTCAAATAGTATGCTGGAATTGTGGACGACGAGACTATGTTGGTAAAACAATTCATTAGGCGCTTGAATGCTCATATCAACGGAGGAGTTTGAGTCTTTGAGTTGAAGACTATGGAGGTAGCCATGGAGAAGGCACATCTTGTGGAGGAGAATTTGACTATGGATTTGGGTGGACATATAGGTTCCTAGATTGGTAGTGCACCTAGTGTGGGATTTGGTCTGTGAGGTGGTCAGACTTAGATAGGGGATTCCTCTCAAAACCAACAAGCACCCACTAAGGGTGGATAGTAGTAGCAATGTTACCTACCGAAGAATAAGAATTCTCAAGCTCAACAGGGTAACAATTTTTAGTCTTTGATTAGTGGAGGTAGTTTTCCATTGTCTAGTGCACCTCTAAGTGATAGAGGGTTCAATAGAGGTACATGATGTTTCACTTATGGTCAGCAGGGTCACATTGCTCAATAGTGTCCTCAGAAGGACACTTCTAGATTTAGTCAGGGACCAGTGGCTTTAGAGCGAATAGTAGGAGATGCAGATGGAGAGACTTCTGGTAGAAGACAAGTATCATTCTTTGGAAATCATGCACATCCTGCAACGTCGGGAGTTGAACCTCAGGGGTCAAGACATTGATTAGGTGAGGGTCTAGTAGGGTGATCCCATAATAGTGGTTTACAATTTTGGCCACAAACCGACACTTAAATTATTATTTTTAACTAAATATTCACATTCTGCACCTATAGCGGCTAAAACCGCGAGGGAATTTGAAGATGGTGCAAACTAGAGTCTCATCAAATTTTGTTTGTAGATTCTAAAAAAATATTTTTTCAAAAATTTTGAATCAAATTGCACTTTTTCCATCTCCCATGAAAATTGATTTTTCAGTAAAACAACATATTTAAAAAGTGACGCATACCGTATAATGCATAACTTTTTTCCATGAAGGATAAAATTCTAATTCTTTCAAAATTAAATTTGTAACTCTAATATCTAGTGCTTCCACATGGTTAGATAGTGTTTTATTGAATATTTTTTCTTAATCAAGTTCTTCTTCAAAGTCAAACAAATTACACCGTATATAGCGCGGACCGTATAATAATGCGAACTTTTTGTATAAGTCAATTTTTTTTTTTATTGGATCAAGGACTTCAATATCTGGTGCACTTCATATTTTTCAATTTTTTTTTTGATAATATTCTATTTTTCCACATGAAGAACAAAGAAATTCACTTTTGATGAAAAACCTATGTTTAATAAAACTTTTAAAACAAATATAACAAAACCAAAAATATATTAAAATTATATCTATTGATAGCTTGTTCCTCGAGGAATTACAATCATTTCTAAATAAATTTTAAATGAATTATTTGATCCCCTTAAAAGCTAAATCAAAAGTGATTTTTTATCAAAGATTTTGATAGGTGTAAAGGAGACGGATTTATAGGTATGGTTTAAAACTAGCGAGGTTCTATCCAAGGGGTTTTGATCTAAGGTGATTTGATCAAACCCTCTTCAATTGGAATCCTTAAAATAGAACTTTTTAAGGTTTAAATCATTATATTTTCTAAAAATATGTGATTTCAGCTAAAATTCTGTTCCTCTCGTGAATTGTAAACCACTATTGTGACAAAGATATTCTAGTGGGGTCCCAGTGATGAGGCATCAACTAATTAGGTGGATGTGACATGAATGAGAGAGTTTTATCCATATTTTTTTGTAGGCTTCCAGGAGTAAGCTATTGATGCGGTGATTTGCACACTTTCTCAACATAGGTAATGCGTAGATGCATCACCTCTCTTTAAAGACAATCTTCCACAATCAAATTGCAGAACACTATCCCAAGGTCTCTAGTGTCAGGTCTTGACAGTGCTTGGAATATCTTAGTTGTTTGATGTGATTTTGCTGGTAATCACAGGGAAGACTTACGAAGCTGGATGAAATGAAGTGGATTTTGTAAATTGAAGTTTCTAGGATGGAAGTTGATGTGCAATATGTTGCAGGTTTGAACAATAGTCTGAAACCTCAATGTTTTCCTTCAATTTTAGCTTTACAATGTGCAATGAACCTTACCATAGGCTATTTCTAAAAAAAAGAAGAAAAAGGCCAGGAAGAGAGGGGGTTCCTAGATCTACAACTAACCATGAACAGTGATCATGGAGGTGTCTACTATGGACAACTTCCTTAAAACAAAATTTCATTTAACCAAAAATTTCATAGTATCATGAAATCTTCGCTATCTTCTAAGGACTACAAATATTTTACCATTCATTCACCATGTACATGCATGAACACAGATAAAAGTTTGAGGCAAATTTAAATTTAAGTCGAGACTAACTTTACATAGCAATCTACTAGCAACAAACAACAAAAAGTATGGACTAGGAAGGCATCTACACAACAAAAATATTCACAACCACATAACATTATCAAATCTATCAAAGCAAGCTATAACTAACTAAACAACAATGTAAATCTAACTAGATTCAACTAACTATTGGAGATGAATCATGAAACATGCAAAGAAACTTCGAAATCCACCAAAGTCAATGTATTTCTATTAAAATATCTACAACATGTCATTTCAACAACTCAACTCTCTCTTGAAAATGAGAGGAGACCCCCTATTTATAGTGTCCAAAAAGTAGAATGAATTGCCAAGATTAAGCTACATTGTGTGGCCAAGATTTACTACAAACTAGGGTTCTACCTACCCCCCAAATATATTATATTTTAAAATACATTCTTGTCCTTATCCCTATTTTGTCTTCTAGTGACAACACTGTAATATTTTTGTTGCAGCTATTCCTTGAGGAGTTCATCATCTATAATAGGGTTTCCCTCTTGTTTCCTCAAAGTGGCGTACTCCATGAAATTCAAGACAAGTGGTTGGAGCTTATCAATTTCCATGATTTGAGATTGTAGCACTTGGTAGCCCCATTGTTTGGACCGGTTTGTGAGCTTTTCCCATTCTTCATCATATTTGACAGTGTGGTCTTTGAATAGCTCAGATTGGGTGAAGGCTCAGGCAGAAAAACTCATAAAATTGGTGGTGATCTCGGCGGACATCCCATCCTCCATCTTCTTTTGGAAATGAGGCTTTATCTTCTTAGGATCAATTTGCATGATAGGAATATCATAGTCTGTCATTAGCTTTAAGTATCGAATGCAATCTGCTCTGACTTCCTTAGCCCATTCAATATTTGGATCCACCTTATCGAGCACCTGCACCAACCTTTCCTTTCGATTTTCAAAATCCATCCTCCACGCCTCGATGAGCCAATGTTCATCCTCTTTAAATGCGAGCTCCTCCTTCCAAGTTCTCTTTGGAAACTTGAGGATGACCTCAATTTTCAGATAAGTAGACCCATATATCCCTGGGAAATCTGTACAGAATTTCCTTGTGCTTTCAAGAGACCTTTGTAAATCAAAGAACTTCTTCGCTATTCTAATGGCATGACTGATGCCCATATTTCCAACGTATAAGACTTTCCAGAACTAGCTCTTCGTGGTCTTATCAAAGTTCTTTCTCTTTTCAAGTTTGTCTATTTTTTCTTTGGGCAAGAATTGTGGTAGGGTCGAAGACATGGTCTGCATTTCCTCTGCTGAAGACCACTACTAGATGTAAGCTGTTAGATCAGCCACTTGTGCCTTGAGCTCTTCCTTCGAAATCTTATCCTGCTAAATCAGGTGTATTACCATGGCGACAAACCCTTGAAGGTGGTCCACTTTCTGTTCTCTAGTGGCCATCCCCAAGTCAATAGTGGACACATTATAGCTTATCCCTTCTTTCCCCTACCATTGGTGTGGATACTTGCACAGTCCAAGATCCAAAAGCATCCATCATCACCTTGGATATGACTTTGGGCTTCTCTTTCTTGGTGCTGATTTGTGCTTGGGCTAAGATGGCCTCTAGTCTCACTCTTGGATTACTTAGGACATGAGCTCTCTTTTCAAGTTTCTTTTCCAACAATTCTAACATTGGAGACTTTTCTTTAGGTGATTCATGATCACCTTCTTCTTCACTTCTCCTGATTTCAATCTCTTTATCTTTAGGGGTTTCTTTCTCTACCCTTGTATCTTCTTTTTCTTCATGGGAGTCCTGGATGAACATCATGCACTTGATGGAGGATTTAGTGGGAAAGTGTTCTTTAGGACTTTCCTTTTCAACATCCCCTTCTTCCTCTTCTTCCCTCTCTTCATCATGCCCGTGTTCTTCCAGTTGCTCTATCTCAAGGCTCCTACTAATTTGAACCTCTTCTTCCAGTTTATTTTCTTCTATATTCTCCTCTTCCTCATGTGGAGGTGGGACATCTTCATGCTCTTTCTTTTCTTGTTCTCCCTGCCCTTCGGAGAGAGGCATCTCCTCACCATGTTTGGGGCCTTCCTCTTGTTATTCACCTGTTGGAGGTTCCATGCTTTCTTTCGTCTTATCATCCTCTTGCCTTCTTTCTCTGGAAGGTGGTATTTCTATTTCTTCTCCAACATCCTTTAGTTGTTGAGCTAGCTCTTCCTCAAAGTCAGGATTGAAAGTTTGCACAATAAATTTGGCATTGGCATCTTCTTCTTCCTCCCCACTTTCGAAGGATCCCGTCTCTTCTCCTTCATGGACTACTTTTTCAATTTGCAAGTGTTGATATTCTGAATGTTCATGGTATTCATCTATTTCATCCTCCAATTCCTTTGCATCTTCCCTTTCCTGTCTCTCCAATTCCTCATATTTTTCCATTGTAACCCTCATTTCGGGAGGCTCAGTTGAGGGATTTGAGATAAGAACATTGGTGAGAACCTATGCTAGGGTAGCTTGGATAGCAGGATTCAACAACACTTCAAAATTTTTGGAGGGGGCACTTCGCATATGCCACGAGAATGCTTCTGGAAGGGAGAGCGTTGACATAGATATGGTTGTTGTTTCCAATGAGAGGGACGTAGTTGGAGACATGGAGGAAGAAGAAATAGGAGAGGTGGTGGTGGAAGAAGAATCAATTGCCATGACTGGTTTGACCGATGAAGAAGAGGCACAGTGGACTGAGATGTCCACTGCAGGTGGAGAGGTAGCCACCATGGCCTGAGACATAGGGGGAGGGGCAGCAACAATGGAAATAGCCAGTGGAGAATTTGGATGATTTGTTTCCATTTCTTCTCCTTCATGGAGTGGGTCCTCCTGAATAACAGGCACTGTAGTAGTACTGCCTGACCTTTTATGTTTCTTGGAAGGTTCACCTTCTGAATCCTTTCTTGCATACACCTTCGAGTTAGGCTACTACTCCTAAGTCTCTTTTCTTTTCCTTGATCTTGTGAATGGAGAGGATTTGGATGCTTATCCTATTGAGGCTATAACAGCTCCATCATCTGTTGCACTAGGATCACTTTTGAGCCTCTCATAGGTCAGGATGACCCCTTGTTGCTTCAACTGGGCCGCTTTCCCATTGACCCATTCTCTTGTACGAGCCTCAATGGGCTTGGTTATAATATCAAGGTCATCGACCTCTTGCTCATCCCAATCTATCAAGGGAATCAACAAATAAGCAACTATATTGTATCGAGGGTGCATAATTTTGCTTTCATCTTCCTCCACTTAATCAAGCACGGGGAATAGATTCACCCTTTTTACGAAGTATGTGGTCATCTGCATATAATGCTTCATTTGTACCTCCTTATCATCTTTACAATTTTCTAAGAAATCTTCAACATGATGTAGATGGGCGTAGTCGGGTCCAATTTCCTTCCTTATGTGCCCATATGGGTCCATTAGCGGTTCGACAGTGTGAAGCCTAAAGTGATATTCAGCCAACTCCTCTGAGTTTCCTGCACATTCAGAGGTATGTAGTTCATACATCCCTTGGCCGAAAGAAAGGGGATAGACAATCCCAACCAAATACTTGTTTTTTAGCAAGGTGCATACGTGCCGTAGCTTTTGAGAGAGTTCCAAGAATATCATTCGGTCGTTAGGATACCGAGACAACTTATTCGGTCTTTCTAAAAACCTTGGGCACAGATGTATGCAACTTTTGGGTACTAGATAAATAGGAAAGCATATTGCTTGAGGAAGGCCCAAGTGCTATGGGAGACTTTCCTTTCAAAATCACCCCTGAGGAGCCTGATTATATGGCCTATGAAATCGTCATTTACTCTACAATAATCCCTCTTGAAGTTTCTGAATTGGAGCTGAGGGTATCTGTCATAGACTTTCAGTTTCCTACTAGATTCTTCATCTGGAGCCCTGAACAAACTGTTGTACTGCGTCCATTCGACCAAAGAATAGACCAGATAGGATGTCATATAGAACTTGGACGTCTTTTTAACATTCATGAATTGCTCATGGAAGCAATCACTTATTATCCCTCCCTAGTAGAATGTGGTATGCATGGTATCATCCTCCTTTTCACGAAGAATTTGCTCAACAAAGTAGACCATCCATTCTTGAAAGTATGCAGCAATGGGAAGGTGCATTATTCTATTCAGAAAGGTTACTAGGTCGTGGTAGTCTTCATGAAAATTATTGTGGAAGAGCTCCTGGGGAACCTTAGCAGCACTGCCCCACTTCTCTTTGAGCCAATATTGATTTATGAGTTTCTTACATCCAATTGGGTCTTAATCCCACCATTCCTTTATGGTTGGAAGTTCCATCTCCCCAAAGGTAGGGATGTGGAAGGTCTTCGTTATTGCTTTGCCCGACATGTCAACTAGAATGTTCCCATCTCTGTCTACAATGGTTCTGGTTTCTGGCTGCTATGCTTCCCTACAAGCCATTACTAGCTCAGGGGTGACAAGAGATGGAGGAAAGCCTACAGCCTTAGTAATTCTGCTGCCTCTAATCAATCTGACATTTTCTATCTTAGGACTGAGTCTGACTCTCTGTTTAAATTCATCAATGTCGATGTACCCAATGTTGGTATCTGTAATTTCCTTCCATACTGTGGTAAACTTGGAATGCAATGGTTCCCCTTGGAATTGGTACTTCATCTAATCCTTTTCCTCCTTTCCATGAGGAGCTCTGCTAGTTTTCTTTTCTTTGTATTTCTTTGCGGCTGCCCCTAAGGGTCCTACACCCGATTCCATATATCTTGCAAACAAAGGCATGATGAGCATAATCAAGCATGAAGACACAAATGTTAGCCAAAATCCCTGTGGATAGAGTCAGATTGGATGATACATCATTCAAGAAATCAAACATTTGCTCCAGAATGCTATTAGTAACTTGTTGGAAGGATTTTGGACGGTTTGGGTCCTAGGAGCCAAACTTCCCTGGTAGGTTGGTTGTTTTGAAGGGCGAACAGGGCAGGACAATCCGCATGTTTTCTCCCGCCTTCAAAGTAAGATGATTTGAAAGGTACATGCAGGAGAGGGTCCCATTTGAGCACGTGGGTCAATTTTTTTTTCCAGATTGGAGGTCATTTGGATCATCATTGGGACACTCAGAGTCATGAGGAGGGAAAGTCATTAGGAGTTTGCTATTTGAGACGGTTTTGATGAAATGACATTCTAGGGGTAGAGTTCCAAGGTCTGGGACCTACGAGTGTGAAAGATGGTGGGAAATAATCCTTTATAGCTTAAGTGTTCGGATCAAGAGGGCTGGGAATCTATTTGAGGATGGTCGTTTAGAATGACAAGCGATGAGTGGAAGTCCGAGGGAGCAGCCCGACGGACCGGACCTAGCCTTAGACTTTGCTTCCATATTTTCTTTGCTAACTCTACCAATGATTGAAGTATAGGGCCTCAGAGGCTAGGAGGATGGGCTAGCTTTTCCTTTTCATGACGACCGAAATGGGATGGAGTCTCGATGGTGGAAATCCAGTGGGACAGACCCGGTGAAGGCCAAGACACTTAGGTTTTTGTTTCTTGTTCATGCGGCATTGGGACGCTCGGGACCCGGAGGGTGAAAAGCAACCATCCACTAGCCGTGGAAAATGGAAATGTCACAACAGAGGTCCATGGATGGAAGTTTGTGGACCGGGACCTGGGGGGCGCTAAGGAAGCAACCATTTCAACTTCTAACTCAAGTGGCGAACTGAGGGATGGATCCTAAGGCTCAGATGGAAGAAGCTGGGATGAAATTTGGGAAAAAACAAAAGGTAGACGACATCCCAGGGACGAAATCCCATGGGAGCAGGCCTGGGAAGCATGGATGGAGGCAAGAGTTCAATTTCGTTAAATTCCAATAGTGATTCGACAAGGGCGATCCGGGATCACGGACTTGAGAAGAGAGTTCACCATTTTAAAGTTTTTTTGTTTGAAGTTTATTCGACGGTGACGTGGAAGCTTGAGTTCGAAGGGCGCTAACGCTCTGTGGGAAGAACGACACTGAGGCACAAAAGTTCCAGATTCAATGACATGGTGATTTGATGGGTTTCTCAAAATTCTATCACATGAGTTTTCTAGAACTAGCCCTCCTCTATCAAATGAATGCAATTTTATCCTTTTCCATCCATTATTTCAACACAAAATCATCGAAAAGCATAGAGGAAGGGTGCATGACAAACTCCCCACAAGAATTCAGGGAATGGAGTTAATAAATCCAGAAAGGAATGATGAGTGAAGGTAGGGGGCTCAGAGGCAGCAGTCGACGAAATCTCTAGGTCTCTGCAATTGCTCTGGCCAATCCTGACATATGAAAATGATAGGTCAACCCAAGTGTTTATATTCCCAAGTGCATTTAATGCACCCAATTAATACATGTACAACAAGCTCAAAAGTTTGTGATTTCAAATTTCAAAAATAGTGGTGCGGGGTCTAGAACCTAAAGGCCAGCAGGGCATGAGCTAACGACCGTTTTAAACATCAAGTGGAGAAATCACCGACAAAGAGGGTCCCAGGGTCCAACGAGTAGAATTTAGGCAGAGGATGTCTGTTCAGGAAGAGTGGATGCACAACGGAGTTCCGAGCAAGGAAATTCGACAGAATGGGCCAGACGCGAGTGGAGGACGGTCCATTGAACCCAGAGTAATGAGGTGGGCGACCAAGATGTTGAGCTTTGGGGCATGGAAGGACACACCATGATGGACCCGGAGAACCTGAAGGCCACTGGAAAAGGAAAAATTCCAAAGGAACTCTGCGAGGACCTAAGACTTAGCAAATTTGGAGGGGATGAAAAATGGTCAACTTGAGATGAGGCTTTGGAGGCACGCTAACCACTTAGGACACCAAAATGGGGGCACACAAAATGAGGCAGCGAAAAAATGACCCGACAAGGTGAAGGAAAGAGAGGGTCCCTGTTCTGAATGAGGTGTGTGTGTTGAGGGCACAACAAATGGTGACTCTACTGGGGAACACTCTCGAGCATTTTGAGGGTAAGAATTCATTCAGAACTCATAATCTTTGGCTTCGTAGACCAAGGGAAAACTTCCAAAAGTGAACTAGGAGAATAGGATCCCTAGCTGAATTAAACTACGAAACATTTTAGAAGTGTGCATTGTGAATTCATTTCCCTTTCCATGGAAGTCGTGACAAGTAGTGGCCAATCAAACGAAGCAAGTTACATAAATCATCCAACACCAAAAGTAACCTGGACATTGCCTCACTGCCAGTTAGGCGTCCATAGCCCCGACAAAGTTGTCGTTGTGACCCCACGAATATTGCTCTACTACTTGCCGGGCATCCATAGCCCCAATAGAGTTATTCGCACACCCATATGGTTGCTTTATTTTATAATTTTATTTTCTTTCTTTCCTTTTGATATTTCTTTTCACACTTTATCCTTCTGCTCAATCGTGTAAGCACTGAAGCCTACGATGGGTATCAGAATCATAGTGGTCACTAGAGAGGACTTAATATTTTTCACTCGCCAAGTTATCATAGCAGCTATTGCACAACCCTTTGGAAATAATTAACATGTTCTTTGTGCAAGATATGAGATGAATGTAAAAAGATTCAACCAAGGGTCAAGTTCTAAAGCAGAGTTCAAATGAAGAAATCATACCTAGGAAACTATTAGGGACTAATAGTCGAGAATGAATGTTTAGCCAAAGAACACTAAGGATAGACAACAAAGTGAACCGTTCATTGCACGAGCATGACCGCTACAACAGGAACAAAGAGCCCTTTATCAACACCAATCAGTCGAGGAACGGGAAAAACGAAGCGATGCAAACAACGAAACAAAAGCAAACCAAAAGGAAACCTACTCTAACCTATGTACAAGTATTTACAGGGATAGCTCTACACGAGCTCAGGTTTGGAAGTAATGCTTCAAATGTTGCCCATTGACTAGAAACGGGGCATCCTCACTAGTGAGGGTCTTTAAGCAGAAAGCATTCTCTCCCAATATTTTAGCTATCTGAAAGGGGCCAAGCCAAAGCTTGTCAAATTTTTTATGTCCCCCTTTCTTTTTGTGGGCCTTGTCCCAACATAAGACTAGATCGACAATTTTGAAGGCCTTAATCTTGGCTCGTCGATCGAACCAACATTTGAATATGCCTTGGTGTTTGGAAAATTTTTCTATTGCGCGGTCTTGTACTTCTTCTAAGTGTAAAAGATTAGCTAACTAAGCTTCTCTACGGTCTCCCCCTTCGTAAAAATCATTGATAAACTGGAGAGTGGGGATTTTCAGGTGGATTGGAAAGACAAGCTCTAAGCCGTAAACCAGATGAAATGGGGAATCACCAAGGGCAAACTTGTGATGAGTATGATCTTCCCAAAGGGCGAATTAGAGTTGGGTGTGCCAGTCCTTGGGATTCTTATCAAGCAATTTTTTAATCACGATTATTAGATTCTTATTTGTGTATTTTGCAAGGCCATTTCCTTGGGGATAGTAATTAGACGAGAACTTAAGGGAAATCCCATAGTTGAAGGCCCAACTAGCAAATTTTAATGAAGCAAACGCAGGTCCATTATCACAAACTAATGCATAAGGACAACCGAAGCAATTTAAAATAGAGCTTTCTAGAAAATTAGTGACTACCTTAGTTGTGCATTTCCTACATACAATTGCTTTCGTCCATCTAGTGCAATAATCAAAGGTGGTAAGAATGTACCTATGTCTTGCAAATGATGGAGGGCTTACCAGACCAATGAAATCGAGACCCCATTGCACAAATGGTCTCATTTCTAGAATAGGTTGTAGCGGGACAACAACATTCTTCTCCTTAGTAGCGATGGTCTGGCATATGTGACATGAGTGAACATGGATGGGGGAATCCTTGAAGAATATCAGCCAATAATATCCTGCTCTTAATATCTGATGTGTGGTGGATGGTCCAAATCCATGATGAGTGTCGAACTTGTCATGAAATTCCTTCAGGACTCAATTTGCTTCTTCTTTGCCAAGGCATCTCAAGTAGATACCTTCATGATTTATTTTATATAAAATGGACCCTTGCAGCATGTAACAACTTCTTTTTAGTTGAAGAGCACGTTTCTAAACTTCCTCTAGGTGGGGCAGACACTTATGATTGAGTAAATAATAAATGATGTCTTCATACCACTCCCCTAGGGAAATGTCTTCAAGCTGGTATTGCTGCACTATGAACTTTGGCCCTACATCGGCTGATGCTTCAAAAATTGTTCGAATAAGCACTTGTCATCTCACCAGCTTCATTGGCTAGATTTCCATATCGTACTCTTGCAGCAACGTAACCCATTTTTCCCTTCGTTCGCCTAACTCATTCTGCATAAGTAGTGTTTTCACGATTGGGTCAGGAACTATGGTGAACACTTTATTACGCAAGATGTAATTTTTAAGTTTCTTCACTCCCCTAACAATGGAATATGCTTATTTTTTTACATTGTGATAGCGCAGTTTAATGTCTTTCAAAGGGGCACTCATGAAGGCGATCAGGTGCTCACTCCCTTCATCATCTTTCTGGGTTAGAATGTTGGCACATGAGTGATTTAAAGAGAATGAATAGATGTAGAAAGGATTTAGATAGTTTGGACTGACCAACACAGGTGCTTCAACAATTGCTTGCTTAATTTCTTCAAAGGCCTACTTCACTTCGGGAGTCCACTCAATCTTGGCATTTTGCTTCAGCATGGTGTTGAGTGGCTTAACAATTTCAACAAAGCCTGTAATAAACTTCTACACAAATTTAATCTTTCCAAATAAATATTTGAGCTCTTTCTTGCTGCCTGGCAACTGGATCTTCAACAGGGAATGAATGTGCTCTAGATCAATGGAGATTCCTTGCTCTGAGATAACATGTCTGAGTAGCTCCCTTTAGTAACTCCAAAGATGCACTTCTTAGGATTGAGGGAGACACCAAACTCTTGGCACCTCTGGAATACTTTGCATAGATCAGAGACATGATCACTCTGCTTCTTTGAAAACACCGTTAGATCATCCATATAGATGATTATGCACTTCCTGATCAGATCTTTGAATGTGATGTCCATAGAACGTTGGAAGGTTGCGTCAGTGTTAATGAGCCCAAATGGCATTCTTTTGTAGGTGAAGGTACCCCAATTGGTAGTGAGTATTGTCTTATGGAAATCTTCATATTGCACCATCACTTGATTGTACCTAGAATAGCCATTGAGGAAGGACATCATCTGTGAAACATTAACAATCTACAGTACTTCATCCAGCGAAGGTACCGGGTAGTTGTCCTTTTTTGAGGCTCAGTTCAAATTGCGAAAATCCACACATAACCTTATTTCTCCATTCTTTTTCCTAACTGGGACCAAGTTGGGCACCCATGTGGAGTGCCAGATCAGAAAAATAATCCTTGCGAAAGCAGCTTCTACATTTCTTTGTATATAATTGTCTCCAACAAGGCGTTTATGGGACATTGTCTCTGTCAGAAGGGCTTCACATCAGGCTTGAAAGGGATGGTGTGTTTTATGATGGAAGTATTGTAAGTTTTCAAATATTCATAGCTCCAGGAAACCACATCGTGATACTTTTGAAGAGCATCAACGATCCCTTTCTTTTCTTCTGTAGTACACACTTTGCCAATAAAGACATTTTTTATTTCCTCAGCAGTTCTGAGGTTGTGGACATCACATTGATTGCTGATAGATTCCTTCTTGGCTTGCTGGTCTTGGTCTCTGATTTGATCCAAATCAAATATACGCTTGAGTTGTACCATTCCTTTGGGAATTGTGTTAGTCTTGAGGTTGATAACTCCTTCTATGTCTAACTTAGCTTCTTTTGGATCACCTTCGTCTATTATTTGGGTGGAAATGACATCAAAGCTTATGATGAACTCAAGGATGTGTTTATCATCAGTAAAGACTTGAAAGTGAGTGACATTGTCCAGAATGGATGGAGTGGATGTTAACTCAACTATAAAGCATTTGAGGCTTGAAAGGGAAAGTGGTTGTAGTGTGCTGGCTGCTTGAGCCAAAGCATCAGCTATGTGATTTTGAGAGCGAGGGATAAGCTAAATATTGAAAGCATCTAAACCTTCTAGAAGATCCCAGACTCTGTGTCTATAATTGGCAAGTCTTCTGTCATGGCAGGAATATAACTTTCTAACTTGTTTGAATACCAACTCGGAGTCACCAAAGACTTACAACATTTTGAAAATTTTCTTTAGGGCCATAAGAAGACCATACACTAGAGCTTCGTACTCGGCTACATTATTATTGCAATAAAACTCCAACCTATGGGCAACAAAAAATGCCTTACTCGTTGGGATGATGAGTTTGAATCTGGCACCAACACCTTGCTTTGACTTAGACCCATCAAATCAAAGCATCCAAAACCTGGAAAGCTCCCTGACACCTGGTCCAATGAGGTCTTCACTGGCTTTTGGCTTGGTGTTTATCTCGGCAACCTTTGGATGAAGTGTTGGTTCAATGTGATTGGCAACAAGTAGCTCTGTTTGCACCTCTTTTGACATTTCTCTTTGAGGAGCGGCTAGTCCCTTGACGTGTTCTACCGTTGTTTGGCATAGGAAGCACTCAAACTCAGAGTGGGTAGTGTTGTGAATTCTGCACCATTTGGTAGTAAGATATCCTGGAAATCCATTCGAGCACCTAGGATAACTTGATCCTTTGCACACTTTTCCATGAATTCCTGGAAACTGTTCAATAACCCCAAGTTGTCGTCTTCATCCAGTTGATCATCTGACTCTACCAATGTCTTTGTACTTTGAGGCATGTGAGTGAGGTTAGTTGGAAGGCTGCATTGCACTAAGAGTACTTCTGCAACACATTCCTCTTCTTGGGGTTCTAATTCTCCTTGAAAAGTGAAGGGGCAGTAATTCCCTAATTTTGTCTAAACAAACAACACCTCATTGGTATTGTTGTACTCTGTGATCATGTACTTCATATGAGGCTCGCGATCTATGCAAATTTGGTTAGGAAGCCCTTTCCACGACAACCACATATGAGAATGATCTATTGTGGAATATCCATTCAACATTCTGGTGAAATCTCGCCCAAGAATGAGTCCGTAGGTATCAGGGATTTCTACCACTTGAATGTTAATGACTTGTTGTATCCTTGGATTTACAGTAATTTGTATTGGGATCCGATTCATTTCTCCCACAATGTTGATCTATGTTTTGTCTAGCTGAGTCACTTTCCTTCTTAAAGGGGTGGGAGTAATCCCAAGAGCTTTGCACATTGCAAGGGGCATAACATTAATGGACGCTTCTGAATTGAGCAGGCAATTGTGCAAATTCTTCCCAAATATTCAGATGGTGGTAAGGAAAGGCGGAGTTTCAAACTTTCCTTGGAAAAGGCCTATGGGTGTGTCTATCTGAGCTACTTGAGCCTTGTTCCTATTTCCAGTTCTATCCTTGGTTTTCCAAGAAGACTGATCCTTTAGGTTTCGTTTGCTATTTTGGTCAGATTCTTTCATGAGTTGTTCACCCGTGGGCTGATTTGAGGGAATATCCTTCCTTTTCCCTATGGTTTCCCATGTCTTGGGTTCTTGTCTAGGTTCTTCAAAGGTTACCCTTTTGGCTAAGGTTTCCTGCATAGCTTTAGAAGACTGGGTTCTATTAATCACCCTAAAAAAGGCATGCCTTACAGCAGGAACCTTAAGTAACTCAAAGGAGGATAGGTTGATTTTAACTTTCTTGAACTCCTCCATGACATACTTTCCCATTTGTTCAATTTTGGACTCAAAGGCTCTACCTATGGTAGACCCAATAGACTAGGTTTGTGTTTTACTTGGTTGGTTTTGGGGCTGCCCTTGAGCCTGGTTTTGTAGTTGATTATGAGGTTGATTTAATGAACTATCCTTGCTAAAATTTTGAGTGGGCACGTGAGGGAAACTACGATTGTTACTAGCATTTGGATCCGGCGGGGTAGCGAAGTAATTAGGAAGGGTGGATGTAGTGAATGGTCCCCCTACTTGTCTATTCCTCAAATAATACAGTGTGGCTCTCTAATGGAACGCGCGTAGTTCATCCTCATGGGGATCTTCATCATCTAGAGGACCATTATCTACTGAATCAAATAACTGAGATAAGGCTTCACTGTTACTTACCTCTTTCACTTCTTCAACCTTTGGAAAGGAATTCGCATCCTTAGGACCGTTGCTTTCGCTTCTCAGGAACATGGCTTGATTGACCACAAGCACATAAGAATTGTATGGCTTAGATGGGACTATGTCGTGACATTCAACATTGTCCACAACATTTTGAACTTCAACTTGAAAATTTTCTATGGCTGTAAGGAACTTGGGACAATCCAACTGAAAGTGTCTGCTAGTCTTGTGAATCCTACATCATCTGGAAAGAGCTGCTTCAACAAGATATACACCACTAGTTGTCTTTTCTGTGCTAGTAGGTTGGTCCAACGGGGTAGGAACAACTCCTTTGTTTGGCCTTGTATTCCTCGTCTGATTCTGCCTTTGGGAAGGCCTCCTTTCAAATCTCTGATTTTAATTTTTCCCTCTGTCATAATTCTGTTCAAAAGAGGTGTTGGTATGGCGATCATCTCAGTGGTATCAATTGTCCCTATTATCTCTATTGAGATTGACCTGGATACTCCATTGGGAACCCTACAACTGGTTGTTTTGATTTCTCAAGTGTGTCATCTCCATGGACATTTTCTTAATCATTTATGTTAACTCATCGAGTCAATCCTTTTTTGTGTTACTTGGCTATGGCATTGGGTTTTGGAGAAGAACGAGTGGGACTACCGATTGATTTTGATGTGCTGGAGGGAATTTTGGTCCTTGTAGGTACAATGGTACTTGAGGCTGCTGAGGATACATCTGCTATTGTTGGGTAACCTAATGGTAAGTATGTTGTTGTTGAGGCTACAAGTAGTGGGGCATGGGAGGTGCCTGATTCATGGGCTGCCCTGGATGAGGGACTATAGGTAACTGAGGCACATGATTCATAAGAGGCATATGGTGGTGAAGCGCCTGGTTGAGCCCCTAAATCTGCATAGGATGAGAAACCTGCACCAAAGAGGGTAGTGGGCCAAAAATATTTTCCCCAAGTCTGTGCTAGCCTTAACAGCTTCGGCATAAGCGTCTACTAGTCTAGTAGGTAGCTAGTTCATTCTTTTCACAAACGTTGAGGTGAGATTGTCCAAGGAATTATAGTAGACGGACAGTACACCATCATCATTAAGTGCATAAGGAGTTTACAACCTCGAATATGCCCGGTGGAATCGGTTGTTGAAGGATCCTATTAGCTCATTGACTTCTCTACGAATAGCCATAAACTATTGGTACAACTCTGAAGGGCTGATGGGAATCTTATATTTCTGTAGGAAGGCATTCATTAGCAAGTCCCAAGATGTGATGGAACCAGCCGATAGGTTGACGTACCAATAGAAAGCCTCCTCCCCAAATGAGTAAGGAAAAATTCTACATGCCACATCCTCTTGATTAATTTGCATGTCTTTCAGCATCATCTAAAATATTCTAATGTTCTCTTCAGCCGTCCTCTGTGGGTCGCGAGGGTTGAACTTCATGCATAAGCTTTCACGATTTTTGGGCATATCATGATAAGCATTGAATTGCAATGGAGAGGGATTTTGTGCTAACCAAGCCATGAGAGGCGGCATAGGTGGTACCTACTATTGAGGAACAACAATCTGGGGCTGCACTTGCTGTAGAATAACATCTTGGGGTTGTACTTGGGTCGTAGGTGTTTGGGTTGCGCCTTGGACTTGGAGGGCTGGGAGAGGGACAACTTCCTAGCATCCAGAAGAATGAGGTCCGAAGGAAGTTTGGAGTGGTTGGGTCGATTTTGGATGAACGACGAAGGAAGGTGAAGGTGGAAGGGAAGTGGAAGTGATGGAGAAAGAGGAAGAGGTAGAGTCTCCTCCCTTAGTCTCTTTAGCCCTTATGGGGGGCTGCAGCTCTTGAAGTTCCCCTTTGTTTGGTGTTAACCTTAGAATTCTCTGAAACCTTTCAGGGGAGAATGATCCAATTCAATCCAACTTAGCTTGGCCCTCCTTCTAGCTCCAATCTTGTTGATGCGGTGTTTTGCACACTTTCTCAACACAGGTAATGTGTAGATGCATCACCTCTCTTGAAAGACAATTTTCCACAATCAAATTGCAAAACACTATCCCAAGGTCTCTAATGTTAGGTCTTGATAGTGCTTGGAATATCTCAGTTGTTTGATGTGATTTTGTTGGTAATCATAGGGAAGACTTACGAAGCTGGATGAAATGAAGTGGATTTTGTAAATTGATGTTTCTAGGATGGAAGTTGATGTGTAGTTTGCTACAAGTTCGAATAATAGTCTGAAACCTCAATGTTTTCCTTCAGTTTTAGCTTTACAATGTGTAATGAACCTTAACATAGGCTATTTCTAAAAAAAAAGGAAAAAGGATAGGAAGAGAGGGGATTCCTAGATTTGCAACTAAAAATGAATAGTGATAATGGAGGTTTCTACTATGGACAGCTTCCTTAAAACAAAATTTCATTTAACCAGAAATTTCACAGTATTAAGAAATCTGTGCTATCTTCTAAGGACTACAAATATTTTACCATTCATTCACCACGTACATGCATGAACAAAGATAAAAGTTTGAGGCATCTTTAAATTTAAGTCCAAACTAACTTTACATAACCATCTACCAGCAATAAACAACAAAAAGTATGGACTAGGAAGGCATCTACATAGCATAAATCTTCAAAACCACATAACAACATTATCAAATCTATCAAAGCAAGCTATAACTAACTAAACAACAATGTAAATCTAACTAGATCAACTAACTATTGGAGATGAATCATAAAACATGCAAAAAAACTCAAAAATCCACCAAAGTCAATGTATTTCTATTAAAATTTCTGAAGCATGTCATTACAACAACTCAACTCTCTCTTGAAAATGAGAGGAGACCCCCTATTTATAGTTTCCAAAAACTAGAATGAATGGCCAAGATTAAGCTGCATTGTGTGGCCAAGATTTACTACAAACTAGGGTTCTACCTACCCCCCAAATATATTACATTTTAAAATACATTCTTGTCCTTATCCCTATTTTGTCTTCTAGTGGCAACACTGTAGCATTTTGTCTTTTGCTGATTGCTCTTTTCTGCAGCTATTCTTTGAGGAGTTCATCATCTATAATAGGGTTTCCCTCTTGTTTCCTCAAAGCAGCATACTCCATGAACTTCAAGATCAGCGGTTGGAGCTTATCAATTTCCATGATCTGAGATTGTAGCACTTGGTAGCCCCATTGTTTGGACCGGTCAGTGAGCTTTTCCCATTCTTCATCATATTTGACAGTGTGGTCTCTGAATAGCTCAGATTGGGTAAAGGCTCAGGCAAAAAAAATCATAAAATTGGTGGTGATCTCGACGGACATCCCATCCTCCATCTTCTTTTGGAAATGAGGCTTTATCTTCTTAGGATTAATTTACACAATAGGCATATCAAAGTGCGTCATTAGCTTTAAGTATCCAATGAAATTTGCTCTGACATCCTTAGACCATTCAATATCTGGATCCACCTTATTGAGCACTTGTTCCAACTTTTCCTTTCTATTTTCAAAATCCATCCTCCACATCTCCATGGGCCAAAGATTGTCCTCTTTAAATGCGAGCTCCTCCTTCCAAGTTCTCTTTGGAAACTTGAGGATGGCCTCAATTTTTGAGTAAGTAGACCCATATATTCCCAGGAAATATGTACAAAATTTCCTTGTGCTTTCAAGAGACCTTTGTAACTCCAATAACTTGTTCGCTATTCTAACAACACGACTGATGCTCATATTTCCAATGTATAAGACCTGCCAGAACCAGCTCTCAGTGGTCTTATCCAAGTTCTTTCTCTTTTCAATTTTGTCTATTTTTTCTTTAGACAACGACTGTGGTAGGGCTAAAGATGTGGTAGGAATTTCCTCTGCTGAAGACCATTGCTGGATGTAAGCTATTAGATCAGCCACTTGTGCCTTGAGCTCTTCCTTTGAAATCTTATCCTGTTAAATCAGGTGTACAACCGTGGCAACAGACTCCTGAAGGTGGTGCACTTTTTGTTCTCTAGTGGTCGTCCCCAATTCAATAGTGGACACATTATAGCTTATCCCTTCTTTCCCTACCACTGGTGTGGCTACTTGCATAGTCCGAGATCCATAAGCATCCATTGTCACCTTGGAACTGACTTTGGGCTTCTTCTCTTTCTTGGTGTTGATTTGTGCTAGGGCTAAGATGGCCTCTAGTCTCACTCTTGGATTACTTGGGACAGGAGCTCTCTTTTCAAGTTGCTTTTTCAACCGTTCCGACATTGGAGACTTTTCCTTAGGTGATTCATGATCACCTTCTTCACTTCTCCTAATTTCAATCTCTTTATCTTTAGGTGTTTCTTTCTTTGCCCTTGTATCTTCTTTTTCTTCATGGGAGTCCTAGATGAACACAGTGTGCTTGATGGAGGATTTAGTGGGAAAGCGTTCTTTAGTACTTTCCTTTTCAACATCCCCTGCTTCCTCTTCTTCCCTCTCTTCATCATGCCCGTGTTCCTCTGGCTACTCTATCTCAAGGCTCCTGTCAGTTTGAACCTCTTCTTCTGGTTTATTTTCTTCTATATTCTCCTCTTCCTCATGTGGAGGTGGCACATCTTCATGCTCTTTCTTTTCTTGTTCTCCCTACCCTTTAGAGAGAGACATCTCCTCATCATGTTTAGGGCCTTCCTCTTGTTGTTCATCTATTGGAGGTTCCATTCTTTTTCCCCCTTCTTTCTCTAGAAGGTGGTCTTTGTATTTCTTCTCCGACATCCTTTAGTTGTCGAGCTAGCTCTTCCTCAAAGCTAGGATCAAAATTTTGCACAATAAATTTGGGATTGGCATCTTCTTCTTCCTCCCTACTTTCGGTGGCTCTTGTCTCTTCTCCTTCATGGACTACTTTGTCAATTTTCAAGTGTTGATATTCTAGATGTTTGTGGTATTCATCCACTTCCTCCTCCAATTCCTTTGTGGCTTCCCTTTCCCATCTCTCCAATTCCTCAAATATTTCCATTGTATCCCTCATTTCAGGAGGCTCAATTGGGGGCTTTGAGATAGGAACACTAGCGAGAACCTATGCTAGGGAAACCTGGATAGCAGGATTCAACAACACTTCAAAATTTTTGGTGGGGGCAGGGTAAAAGCACAAAGTTGTGTTACACTTTCGGCCAAATAAATAGTTTCGAGCGAAATATTTTTGGCCGGAAAGGTTTCACCCGACTAGGTTTCGACCGAAACCATGTGACGTATTATGTGGCACATAGGTTTCGGTCGAATAAGTTTCACCCGAATCCAAAAAAATCAAAATTTTCCTTTTCCCGCTTTAAAACTGCCTTTGAAATTGGATTTTTTAATGTGCGGGGTTTCTATAGAAAGGGTTTTGGCCGAAACCCTTTCTATAGAAATTGTTTCTACCAAAACTATCTATGTGGCATCCTAGTTGGCAGCCAACTCAAACTTTTTTCAGAATTTTCTGAAACTTTCAACTTTAGCTAAGTATTTCTTTAGTCAGAATGATATTTTGAAAAAAAAAAAAACCCTTTTGTAGAGCTCGAAGTGGAGAATCCAAATATATAATTTTTTAAATATTTTTATTAGTTTTAATATATTTTATTTTTAAAATAATGCAAGTAGGTTTTCAAAATGAAAAAAGAAGTTCATTACAAATTAAAAAAAAGATACTAAAACTTATTAAAAAAATTCAAATCTTATATGGGGCACAAGAGGAGAGAGTCTTCTTCAAAAGGGTATAATTTTTTTTTTGAAAATAATTTAAAAATTTGAAAATATTTGATGGCCCATGAAAACTGTCAAATTCTGACATGTTTGAATTTAAAACGTTATTACAAGAAAAATATACATCAAAATTTTATTTTTTTTTCCATGCACAAGATATTGAAGTTACCTATTTGGAGAAAAAAAATTAGGGAGAAATGAAGTTTTTTTCAATTTGTTTCTTGACGTCTCATGAAGTCACTCTTTTTGAAATTTTAGCATTCCAAAATTTGTCCTTAAATTGATAAAAACATAATGAAAATATTTTTTTAAATTTTAAAAATTACAAAAATAAACTTTATCAAAATTTATACATTTCATTAGTTTACACCATTTTGAAATTCAAAACATAAAGACCACTTTTATGTGGTCAAAGTTCAGAATTTTTTTTTTGGCCAATTCCTTTATAAAGTGTGACACAGGTTTGTGCTTTTACCCGACACTCTATATATGCCACAAGAATGCTTTTAGAAGGGAGAGCGTCAACATAGATACGGTACCTATTTCCAATGAGAGGACATAGTTGGTGACATGGAGGCAAAAGAAAGAGGAGATGTGGTGGCAGAAGAAGAATCAATCACCATGACTAGTCTAGTCGGTGAAGAAGAGGCAAGGTAGACTGAGATGTCCACTGTAGGCAAAGAGGTAGCCACCATGGCCTGAGACGTAGGGGGAGGGGCAGCAACAATGGAAGTAGCCGTGGAGACTTTGGCTGATCTATTTTCATTTCTTCTCCTTCATGGAGCGGGTCCTCTTGAATAATAGGAATTGTAGTAGTACTACCTGACCTTTTATGTTTCTTGGAAGGTTCACCTTCCAAAGCCTTTCTTGCATACACCTTCAGGTTAGGTTGCTGCTCCTCGGTCTCTTTTCTTTTCCTTGATCTCATGATCGGAGGGGATTTGGATGTTTCTCCTATTAAGGTTGTAGCAGCTCCATCATCTGTTGCACTAGGCTCACTTTTGAGCCCCTCATAGGTCAGGACAACCCCTTGTTGCCTTAATCGGGCCGCTTGACCATTGAGCCATTCTCTGGTACAAGCCTCAATGGGCTTGGTTATAATATCGAGGTCATCAACCTCTTGCTCATCCCAATCTATCCAGGGCAGCGACAAGTTGGAAACTACATTGTATCGACGGTCCATAATTTTTCTTTGATCTTCCTCAACTTGATCAAGCACGGTGAATAGATTCACCCTTTTTACAAAGTATGTGGTCATCTGCATATAATGCCTCATCCGTACCTCCTTATCATCTTTACAATTTTCCCATAAATATTCACTATGATGCAGATGGGTGTAGTCAGGTCCAAGTGCCTTCCTTATATGCCCATATGGGTCCATTCGTGGTCAGGCGGTGTGAAGCCTGAAGTGATATTCGATCAACTCTTCTTTGAGTTTTTTGCACATTGAGAGGTATGTAGTTCATACATCCCTTGGCTAAAAGAAAGGGGATACAAAATACTAGCCAAATACTTGCTGCTTAGCAAGGTGTGTACATGTCGTAGCTGCTGAGAGAGTTCCAACAATATCATCCAGTCGTTAGGATACTGGGGTAGCTTATTCAGTCTTTCTAAAACCCCTTGGGCACGGATGTATGTAAATTTTGGGTACTGGATGAATAGGAAAGCATATTGCTTGAGGAAGGCCCGAGCGCTATGGGAGACTCTCCTTTCAAAATCACCCCTGAGGAGCCTAATTATATGACCTATGAAAGCATCATTTACTCTACAATAATCCCTCTTGAAGTTTCTGAACTGGAGTTGAGGGTATCTGTCATAGACTTTCAGTTCCCTGCTAGATTCTTCATTTGGAGCCCTTAACAAACCATTGTACTGCCTCCATTCGGCCAAAGAATAGACCAGATAGGACGTCATATGCAACTTGGAGGTCTTTTTAACATTCATGAACTGCTCATGGAAGCAATCACTTATTATCCCTCCCCAATAGAATGTGGTCTGTGTGGTATCATCCTACTTGCCGCAAAGAATTTTCTCAACAAAGTAGACCATCCATTCTTGAAAGTACACAGTAGTGGGAAGGCCCATTATTCTGCTCAGCAAGGTTACTAGGTCATGGTAGTCTTCATGGAAATCATTATGGAAGAGCTCCTAGGGAACCTTAGCAGCACTGCCCCACTTCTCTTTGAGCCAATATTGATTTATGTGTTTCTTACATGCAATTGGGTTGTGATCCCACATTTCCTTACATTCCTTTATGGTTGGTAGTTCCATCTCCCCAAAGGTAGGGATGTGGAAGGTCTTCGTTATTGCTTCGCTTGGCATGTCAGCTAGAATGTTCCCATCTTTGTCTACAATGGTTCTGGTTTCCAGTTGGTATGCTACCCTACAAGCCATTACCAACTCAGGGGTGATAAGAGATGGAGGAAAGCTTGCAACCTTAGCAATTCCGCTGCCTCTGATCAATCTGACATTTTCTATCTTAGGATTGATTTTGACTCTTTGTTCAAATTCATCATATCGATGTGCCCAATGTTGGTATCTGTAATTTCCTTCCATGCTGTGGTGACCTTGGAATGCAATGGTTCCCCTTGGAATTGGTACTTCATCTGATCCTTTTCCTCCTTTCCGCGAGGAGCTCTGCCTGTTTTCTTTCCTTTGTCTTTCTCTACAGCTGCCCCTGGGGGTCCTGCACCCGATTCCATATATCCTGCAAACAAAGGTGTGATGAGCATAATCAAGCATGAAGACACAAATGTTAGCCAAAATTCCTATGGATGGAGTCAGATTAGATGATACATCATTCAAGAAATCAAACATTTACTCCAAAATGCCATTAGTAACTTGTTGGAAGGATTTTGGATGGTCTGGGTCCCGGGGGTCGGACTTCCCTGGTAGGATGGTTGTTTTGAAGGGCGAACAGGGCAGGGCAATCTGCATGTTTCTCTCGCCTTCAAATTAAGATGATTTGAAAGTTACATGCATGAGAGGGTCCCATTTGAGCACTTGGGTCAAAATTTGTTTCCAGATTGGAGGTCATTTGGATCATCATTGGGGCACTCAGATTCATGAGGAGGGAAAGCCATTAGGAGTTTTCTATTTGAGATGACTTTGATGAAACGACATTTTGGGGGTGGAGTTCCGGGGTCCGAGACCTACGAGTGTGAAAGATGGTGGGAAATACTCCTTTATATCTCAAGTCTTCGGATCAAGAGGGTAAGGAAGCTGTTTGAGGATGGTTATTTGGAATGATGAGCAATGAGTGGATGTCCGGGGAGCATCCCAGAGGACTGGACCCGGCCTTAGACTTTGCTTCCATATTTTCTTTGCTAACTCTACCGACGATCGGAGTATCGAGCCCCAGAGGCCGGGAGGATGGACTAGTTTTTCCTTTTCACGACGATCGAAATGGGATAGAGTCCCGACAACGGAAATCCAGTGGGATGAACCTGGTTAAGGCCAAGACTCTTAATTTTTTGTTTCTTGTTCATACGGCATTGGGACGCTTGGGACCCGGAGGGCGGAAAGTAGCCATCTGATAGTTGTGGAAAATGACAATTTCGCAACAGAGGGCCATGGACAGAAGTTCATGGACTGGGACCCAGAGGGCACTAAGGAAGTGGCCATTTCAACTTCTAGCTTAGGCGACAAATAGAGGGATGAATCTCAAGGATTGGACAGACGAAGATGGGATGACATTTGGGAAACAACAAAAGGTAGATGGCATCCTAGGGACGAAATCTCGTGGGAGCGGGCCCGGAAGCATGGATGGAGGCAGGAATTCAATTTTGTTAAATTCCAACGACGATTCGACAAGGGCAATTCGAGATTGCATAACTAAAAAGAGAGTCCACCATTTTAAAGTTGTTTTCTTTGAAGTTTATTTGATGAGGAGGAGGAGGAAGCTCAGGTCCAGAGGGTGCTAATGATCTGTGGGAAGAACAACGCTGAGGCATGGAAGTTTTGGATTCAATGACATGGTGATTTGATGGGTTTCTAGAAATTCTATCACATGGGTTTTCTAGAACTAGCCCTCATTTATCAAATGAATGCAATTTTATCCTTTTTCATCCATTATTTCAACACAAAATCACCGAAAAGCATAGAGGAACGGTGGACGATGAACTCACCAAAAGAATTCGGGGAATGGAGTTACTGAATCCGTGAAGGAACGACGAGTGAAGGCAGCGGGCTTGGAGGCGACGGTCAACAAAAGCTTTGGGTCTCTGCAATTTCTCTGGCTAATCCTGGCATATGAAAATGATAGGTCAACCCAAGTATTTATACCCCCAAGTGCATTTAATGCACCCAATTAATACATGTACAACGAGCTCAAAAGTTCATGATTTCAAAATTTGAAAACAGCGGCGTGGGGTCTGGAACTCGAAGGCCGGAAGGGCGTGAGCCAATGGTTGTTTTAAACATATAGTGGAAAAATCAGTGGCAAAGAGGGACATGGGGTTTGATGAGTGTAATTTTGGTGGAGGATGGCCATTTATGAAGAGTGGATGTGCAACGAAGTTCCGGGTAGGGAAATCTGGCAGAGCTGGCCCGACGCGAGTGAAGGACGATCCGTTGAACCCGAAGTAATGAGGTGGGCGATCAGGATGTCAGGCTTTGGGGCACGGAAGGATGCAGACCCCTAGACCTTTTGGAACAACAAATGCAACTTGGAAATCTGGCAAGGGATACTCGCCATGATGGACTCGGAGGGCCCCAAGGCTGCTGGCAAAGGAACTCCGTGAGGACCTAGAACTTAGAAAATTTGGAGGGGATGAAAAATGGTCAACTTGAGATGAGACTTTGGAGGCACGCTGACCACTTAGGACACCAAAATGAGGGCACGCAAAATGAGGCGGTGATAAAACAACCTGGCAAGGTAAAGGAAAGAGAGGGTCCCTGTTCCGAACGGGGCGTGTGTGCTAAGGGCACAACATAAGCTTTATCCTAGGGGGGAGGATGTAGTGTCCCTCTAGTTATTGCACATTGTTTCAGTTTGTTTTTGTCCGGTTGATAGTTGCTTTAGCTATTTTGGTACTATGTTACTTTATGTCAGTTACAACACTGATACTATGCTGGTTTTATATTGTGTTGATGATACATTAGAGACATTGTTGATCATCTGATTATGTTTGTGTGGTGACATTATGATAAACATTATGTGTGTTATGCTTTTATGTTGTTTTAGAGCATTAGTGTGTTTATGATGATGTATCTGATGTTGTTTATGATGCAACATTGTATGTTAGTCTTGGTGAAGGAGATAGTGTAGAAAAACTCACTCATGAGTATCGTACTACACTGTGACTCTCTTTCATGGTATGATTGTTGGTTTTTGCATATATGTTTAATAGTGTCGTTTGATGCAGTTTGCAGGTACCGGGTATCGGCTTCACCTGCTTTGTTAGGTCTGAGCATGCCCTGACCCAATGGAAATATGTTGTTTCAGAGATAATGTTAGGTCCTTCTTTGGCCATCGTTCTCTTATAGGATGATTATCTGTGTTGTCGCCTGTCATAGTATTGTCATTTTATTTTGTTGTGGTGTTCATGTTTGCGTCTTGTTTGGAAATTAATTAATTAGTTAAATGGTTTATTAATTAATTAATTTGATTTAATGTAATTTTATTTAAATATTAAATTAAAATATTTGCGTTTATGGTTTGATTTATTAAATTCAATTTAACAGGATATTTATTTGAATGTAATTGTTGATTTCAATGTGCAAATTTAAATAAATGGAAAATAGATATTTTGAAAGAGTTTGTTTTCAATAGATTATAAATAATATCTGAAATATAGACTTTGAGTTAGAATCTTGATATGGAGTTAGAAAGTGTAATCTAGTGTAATTGTTTAAGTTGAAACTAGTTGATCAAGCTTGATTGCATGCTGAGTGTTAGTTAAGATTTATGATTTATGAGTTAATTGGAAAGGAATTAAAAGCTTTGGTTATGCAAATATCATTCACAATAATTTTCTGAGAAGGTTTCTACATGGCAATTTTTTGGAAAAAATTTCTTTACAATATTTTTGTATTCGAAAGCTCTGTAAAAAGGAATTTGGAAGGATTTTTGTGATTTGGTTGTGGATTGGGTTTGAAGATCGCGATATTTAAAGTTAGTTGAAATCTATAATTATTCTTCTTCTAATCTTCGTGTGAGCAAGCAAGGTTAAATAGGTTCCTTCCTTTTCTATTTGATTTGAATCTTAAAGATAATTTTAAAAAAAAATTATGTTCATATTTAGCTTGCTCTGGAAAAAAAAATACTGCCTATGGAAAAGATTAAATTAGCCAAACCTGCATATGCAACAAAGAAACAATGAGGATGAGTTTTCAAACAAAGAAACAATGAGGATGAGTTTTCAAATTTAAAAGTAAAAATTAGCAAAATATGTTTGTAATCTTTGGTTTTTCTTTGTAATTTTGTTTCCATATGGCGACAAACAAATGTTCTAATTTAGAAATATCCTGTAACTTTATTTACTAGCCAAATAATATTCCCCGAATCTTGAAATTTTATGTTGCCTTATTTACCCAGTCACTTAGTGATTTTGTTTGAAAGACTTTTGAAAATTTGTGAGAGAATATTTATGGTATTCTAGTTTCCTGTATCTACTTCGACCCAAAAGTATGATAAAATAAAATCAGTTTCTTGTAGCCTCTGGCTTTCTTTTTACTACACCTTGAAACTTTGGCTAGCGACACCTTGATGGAAAGAGATTTGGAATTACTTCTTTTAGCCTTTGATTTACAATTTCTCGGAGGCTGGCGTTAGTCATTTTCCCTCGTTTTTATCCCATACTTCCTTGTTAAGATCCATTTTGTGAGAATCCCTCAGCCGTATCGTTGGACGTGTTTAAAACCGCAATATGAGATATCCAAATACATCTAAGACACCATACAGTTCAGTGTCTGCCTTTTCTAAACTTTTGTTTAGTAGCGAAATAATGTTGGAAACATATTAGATCAGCATTTGTAAACATACATCTGAAAACATTAAGAATATTTTTTGGTGAACATAGTTATGTTGTGAGGAAATGCTCTTGATACACCATCCTTTAATCTTCTATGATCCATGTAAAATATGTTGTAGATACAATTCCATGTTGATAGTGTATATGCGATTGTTTATGGCTCTCTTAACAACCACGAATCTTAGGATGTGTTATATTCATTTGCATGCGACTTTCTTGAGCTTATAGTCTTCGATCTTTAGGCATAGAGTTTGATTGCTCTATTATCCTGCTAAGTCTGAACTTATCCTTTGATGCATGTGTATTAAATATGAACTGTTCAGAGTTTCTAACAGAAAGTTCTCAATCTAATTTACATGCATTTTTCCCTTGTGAACAAGGAGTCAATAGAGATAACTATAATTTGATTGTTTGTCTCTTTAATTTGAATTTGTAGTCTTGTGTTTGTGTAGAGAATGAATATGTAAATTAATACTTATATGTCTATGTTATTTATAATTGTACGTTCTTGTTGTCTTTGATATGTTTTGTAGCAAGATAGCAATTAAGTGGATCGATATATATATATATATATATATATATATATATATATATATATATATATATACAGGTGTAAATATTAATCATGATTTTAAATTACATGGAAACAGAAAAATCTTGGTTGTGCATATATTTACATCGAAATATTTGTGGATTGTGTTATTTAGATCGTGAAGATTTGATGATTGTATATGACAAGTAGTAATGTATTGGTTATAATTTATGAGTATACTTTTGACTTATGAGTTCTTTAATCTTCCAGAGGCTAGGAAAGGAAATTTCTTCTGTTAAGCTTCTTATGCTTGTATTTTATTGTTCAATTACAATGATTTCATTTGAGACTTAGCCTTGCACGATTTGTTGTTACCTTTGAGGTATTATGGAAGTTATATGGTCTATATCATGATTGATATGTGCACATTCTTGGAGTTGTTCAATGTGCATGATGGTTATCCTTTGTAATTGATTATGAGTTATTTTATTAGGAAGAGTGGCTTTCGATAGGGGTCGGAACCCTAAGTGGTAGCCAGGGTAACCTATCAGAAGTTATTAATTCAGTTGAAACCTTAATAAATGTACTTGGGGATGGGTGGGGTTCACTAAATATTTTAGATAATTGGATTTCCTCACCTAGTGTATAGATTAAGGGTAGGTTGAGATGGCCTGGACTGGCATGATCGTCTACTTTGTCTTCTTGAAAGGTATTTCGATGCCACATGAGTTTGTTTAGGGGCTGAGAATCGGTAGAGATTGCCAGGGTAACTCAATATGAGGGTTAGTAATCTAGGAAGATTCACTAGGGTAACCTACAATAAACTATGTGATGACACTTTTTCACTAATGAATAATATGTGGTCTCTTGTGTAGATTTACCCTTGTTTATGTTGTTACCTCTAGAAGCTTTGTTTGTTATTATGTGGTATAGATATTGTTAAGTCGTAATGTGTACGTCAAGCCATATAAATGTTATGTTGTATCTTCATGTTTGTTTGTCTTTGTGGACCTGATATTATCTCCTAGCATGGGGGGTGGACCTTCGGGTACCACGTGGTTGGGAGGAACATGCCTTTTCCTCCATTGGGTCCCCTTATAGGTGTTGTTGTGCGTGGATAATATTTTTCTTGTGATAGGTTCTTGATTCTATAGGGTTTGTGAAGTTGAACGCTGAGTGTGCTCATGAACGAGGTTGACAGATGTGTTATGACCTTCATCTATATTGTATACTTGATGTGTAAGATTGAACTTATTGTAACGTTATTATGATGTAACGAGATTTGTCACAATCTCACTTGATGTAACTTGAATATGTAACTTGACTATATCATGATTATATGATTTATCCTTATGTTTAATGTCTTGGGTTTAATAATATAATGTTCTTACTTGTGAATGTTTAAGTAGTGTTGTCACGGAACCTTGAGAACGTATGTGTATATGTTTCTTTTGTACTCGTGTTGTAGTCAAATGTCTTTAAAAAAAATTGTTCAGTTATTTTGTTACTTTACGTGTTGTTCTTTGGGTTCCTTCGCGGGGTGTTATAGTTTGAGCGTGCCTTAATCCCAATGGAGGTTGTTGATGTGGAGATAGTGTTGGGTCCCCCAAGTTGAGCCATCATCCTTGACGAGGATGAGCATCTCTTTGTCGTTCCCTATTTGGGTGGTCAGTTCGGGTTGCTTTGTTGATGTTGTTGTTTGCCTTTCGTTTTACCTTGCGGTGAGGTATTGTTGGGTATACAGTCCATTTGAGTTATTTGCTTGATTGATTTTATAATAAATGGAAGAGTATTATGGTTTTTAAAGGTGTTTCGATAATTTAATTATATGTTTTAATATATTTGTAAATTTTAATAAATAAAATATTATTAATGTTTTATTTGATTTATATAAATTAAAACTTATAGTTTAATAAAGAAATATTTAAATAATTATATGTTAATTATTTTATTGTGCAAACAATTTAAGATGAGGGGATTAAATTAATAAACTAAATATTTTAGTTGTTTGATCTTTTGTGTGCAAATATTAAGTGTGGGAAATAATAAAAGAAAATTAAATAAAGTAATTGATTTCTAGAGTGTATGGTGTAACGGGCAATAAAGAAGAGTAAATAAATCAGTTAGAGTTAACTGAGAGAGGGGCTTTTTGGTTATTTTTCGAGAAACTTATCTTTCTTCTCTTGGACATGAATATTTCTGGTTCTTGAAAGTTTTCTTGAGGTTTTTGGAAAGTTTGGAATTGGGGGTTTGGAGTATTGAGGAATTTTGAAGAATATTGTAGCTGTAAATTGGAGGAATCGACTTTTGCATCATTTCTAGCCCAGCAAAATGACTTTAATCAGGTTCCTCTATTTCTGATTTACACCTCAATTTACTCTTGCTTGAAATATTTTATTAGAACAATTCTTGAAAGAACTCCTTGAAATATCTCTGCAAAATATTGTGTATATTCTGTAAATTATTGTTAGCCATGCTTCAAAATTTTGATTTATGCTCTGTTTTGAGTTCTTGAAAATAATTAGATGGTGGCACCCTTGTTTTGTACTCGTCAATAGATAATCTTGTCTTAAGTCATTTCCTTACCTGGATAGAATCATATTCTTCTATAGCTTTCTTGTATGTTGATACCCTTAATTTTGTATGTATCATTCAATCATGTGATGGTATTTGAAGAACTTCATTCTTTTGCTCTGAGAAAAGGGAAGCTCAAATCTGAAGATTTGATACTTGTTTTGTACTCATTGAGGTTCAAATGTCCAGCCACCGGCATGCAATTTACTTAAGCTTTAATGCTCTATCCGTTGTTTACATTCCTTTAATTATCATTTGATTTCATATTGAAATTTTTGTTTCATTCGTTATCATCCTCAATGCGTACTTGAAGAGTTGAAGTCATTCGATTTCCTCTAGTTTTATGTAGAGTTTACTTAATACAATCTTGATTTCAATTGATATATTGTTCACCATGCAAGCTGTTCTAGAGCCATATATCTTTGATATTGAGCTTAAGTGTCTATTCAATACCAGTGGATTGTATAGTTAATAAATTCCTATAGGCGAGTTGTGTGGTATTTGAACTTTGGGGAATTACCCAATTTAAACTAGGTGCGCTAGCTGGAATATGTAGACTTTCATGCATTGAGTTTGTATATTTTCTAATGTCTTATCCTCCCATGTAATTCATATTGTATTCACTATTTCCTTCATTTTGGTTTTTGCCCCTCTCTGCATGTTGGGTCGAGTTGGTACTGTTATATTTCAGTTATTTGATATATAGTCTGTAATGTATATTGAATGCAATTTGTCTATGAAATTTCACTTTAGGTCCATATAAATTATGCACCTAAAGCTATTAGGAGGTTGAGGTTTGATTTTGGGTAACTTTATAGAAATTATTACTCTCTGGGTTTTCCCACCAGTCTCAAAACCTATGTCAAAGATGGTGGTATTGGAGATAGATGTGGCCAACAATGAGAGCGAAGAAGAGCATGGTGATGAAATTAGTTAGGAGGAATATAGACACAATCATTAAGAGTGTGAGGATTTCGAAAAATCAGTTGAGAGAGTCTATAAAGTGGTTGAAGAGTTGTTTGTTGTAATGCCCCTTTGTGCTTGGTCCTGGCCATCTTGTCGTATGAGGCTTGGTCTGTCCATTTTAGTTAAGCTCGTGATTAGTGTCTTGTTTGATTATGTCGTTAATTTAAGGTTATAAAGATAAAAGCCTTTGTTAAATTAGAGAATTAAATTAAACTAAAATATTATGTTATTTATTTAAATTCTAATAAGTTGAAATTTATTGTTTAATGAAATATTTAATAAATACTTTTAAAGATGTGGTTTTGCAAATAATCTATAGAAGTAAACAAGTGGAGTGAACTGTGCTCAATGGAAAAAAAATACCACTGCAAGGTCCATTTAAATTTTCATAGATTAAAATATTCTAGAGTCACAATCTTATTTTCTTATTGCTTACAACTATACACCTGTATATATCAATCAAGGAAGCATATCAGTCAAGGATTGATACAGTATTATTGTAATCTTCTTCTAAGGTTAAATAATACAAGCACTATTAATTTTGGTGGAGTTTTTTCCCAAAAAGGTTTCTCCATGTATCTGTTTGTCACTTCTATCTTCTTGTCTCATTCTTCTACAATCTTCTGTCTCTTTCTACAATTGGTAAAATTGATCTAAATAGATAATCATACACAAAGAATTCTGACAAAGAACACTTAATTAAATCTATAGTGTCATAGTTTTACAAGTTTTAAGCTACAATATTACCTTCATTTTCAACGGGATTTAGTTAACGAGTGAACCGAATGATCTTTTAAAATGTTGTCTTCTTGCATAACCAATCAATAGATTATTTGTTAATATGTGTTGAATTTATGGTTGCATTGGTTATTTGTGTGCTTGTTTTATATAATGTGTTTGGTTAGCAAAATTAAGATGATTTTGGGTTATTGTTTAAGTGGGAGTCTTTTCTGCAAGTGGATTAAAGTTGGCTTCCAGAGGTTAGGAGGGAGTATTTTGTTTGTTTGAGTCTTATGTTTATCTCGTTTAGAAGTGGTTGTTAACGTGTTTGAGTTGTGTGCAAGAGGTTTAATGCCTTGCACTGTGTATAACTTTATGTGGTTGTATTATGTGTGTGAGAGGGTCAATACCTTGCACGGTGTATGGTTTCATGTGAATTTGTTAAGTGTACAAGATGGTTTATACCTTGCATGGTTGTAGGGTCTACTAGTTGCAAGTAGGGGGAGTGGCTCTCAATGGGGTCCATAACCCAAAGTGGTGTCTAGGATAACCCATTTGAGAGTTTCTTAATCTAGTGATAACCTAGAATGAATTAGGGGGAATGGGTAGATATCACATTAAACAATATAATTGGATGCCTCACCTATTCCTGTAGTGCTTGTTTAGGCTAAGGATGGGTTGAGAAGGCTTCGTTGGAAAGATAAAATTATGTGTCCTCACAAAAGGAATGTTTGTTCCGCATGTGTCACCCTATGGGTTGGTGTCTAGTGAGAGACTATCAGGATAACCATAGATGGGGGTCGGCGTCTAGTGAGAGATTGTCGGGATAAACCATGCCAGGACCATGCAATGAAACTCTTCCCTATTTTAGTCTAGCATTCCCTAGTTATGTGCTCCCCTTCTATTGTGTGTGTGCCTCTGGAAGCAATGTATTTGTTGATGTGATGTTAATGTTGTTACAGTGTTGTGTTGGAGTCATGTGTAACCCTTGTATATGTTAGCCTACTGTCTTCTTGACTGCTTGTTTGTAGTGGGACCTTATGTTATCTCATAGCATGGGGGTGGACCTTATGGTTCCACATGGTTAGAAGGTTGGTTCTTTTTCCTCCATTGGGTTTCCTTGTTGTTTGTTCGTGTATGTGGAGGATGTACTTGTATACCAGATTCTAGATCTTGTACCAGTTTGAGAAGACAATCTCTATGTATATGTAATGGACTTTCATATCAGTTGTATCATTTAATTTAATATTAATGCATTCTTCCCATTTGTGATCGGGGAAGCATTATTGTAAACAATGTAATGTTGCAACAGATTATGATATGCTCTCATGTAATGTAATTATATATGTACTTGTTGGTTATTTATAAAGGATCCATAATGATGTTTATCTGATGTTCCATTATGAAAATTCATATTGTTAATTCATTTAATGTGGAGGATTAAAATTTACTTGTTCATTAGGTAAATCATGTTAGCATTTTTGTTGATGGTATATTTCTAGTTCTTATTTATAGTTGTGTTAGTACTGCAGTCTTGGAACCTTAGAGGACTTAGTTTAGTTTATATGTTGTGTTACGCAGTTTACTATTATTTCCTAAGAAAAAAATTGTTCCATTAATGTAGCTTAGATGTGTTGTCCTCTGGGGTTCCTTGGGGGGGCGTTACACTTGGTATTAGAGCCCAAGTTCTAACACTGGGTACTCTAGTTTCATATGAGCCCATTATGTTGTCCTAGTGCTTAGAATTTTGAGCTTGTGTTTTCCCCTTTTGTCATCCTCGCCTAGTAATTGAGACTTTTTCTTTGGTGGTGTTGTGTAGGAAGATGCCTAGAGATTGAGGTAGGGGTCATGGTGGTGGCCGTGGGGCTAACCTCTAGAACACCCATTCTTAGAGTTCCCACAAGAGTGACCGTGAGGAACAACAGGGCTTCCAAAATTATCAGGAAAGAAGGGGTCAGAATCCAGGTCAGTCAGAGTTAGAGGGAGCTCAGTTGCATCATTTTCTTGAGGAGGTTCTTGCCTGCCTAGGCCCTAGATAGGAGGGTAGTCAACAGGTGGTTAGAGAAAGAGAAAGGTCTGCTATGAGGAGAGATGTGTCAGCAGAGCATGAGGCTATTTTAGCAGGTCATATGAGGGATCTCTTGAGGGAACATCCTTCTACTTTTGATGGTTCTAGTGGTGGTTTGGAGGCAGAGACTTGGTTGATAGATTTGGACAAGTGTTTTTCCATGAATCCATATGGTAGCAACACCAAGGCGAGATGTTCCATCATGCACCTTAGAGGTTTTGCTTCTACATGGTGGCATTTGGAGGAACAAAAATTGCATCTTGATATTGGTTCAGTTTCTTGGGAGATGTTTCTAGAGAGGTTCAGAGCTCACTTTTTGTCAGATCACTGGAGGCAGCGTCATGCTGATAAGTTTCACAAGTGGAGACAAATGAGTATGTTCATGGAGTAGTGTGAGCGTAGCTTCTATGAGCTTAAGTAGTATGTAGGTATTGGTGATGATGAGGCCATGTTGGTCCAACATTTCATTAGGGGTTTGAATGCCTATATAAGTGGGGGAGTCCATGTCTTTGAGTTGAAGACTATGGAGGTGGCAGTAGAAAAGGCTTGGTTGATAGAGGAGAATTTGTCCATGGCACTAGGAGGTCATATAGGTGTGTAGATTGGTAGTGTGCCTCCAGCAGGCTTCGAGTCTTGAGGTGGTTAGTCTTAGGCAGTGGGTTCCTCTAGGAGCCATCATGCACCCACTAAGGGTGAGCAACAACAACAATAACAACAATGTTCCCAGTCGAAACCTAAGAATTCTCAGTCTCAACAAGGTGGTAGGTTTTAGTCTAAGAAAAATCAAAGTTGGCAATGAGCCAAACATGATTGTTTTAATCATCTAGCTCATAGCACATAGTCTACAGTCAGTAGAGGCAGTTTTTAGTAGTCTAGTGCACCCTCAGCTGGCAAGGGATATGGAAGAGGTACAAAGTGTTTTTCTTGCGACTAGTAGGGCCACATAGCTAGACAGTGTCCTCAGAGGAGCACATTAGGATTTAGTTAGAGTTCAGCAACTTCAAAGCCTATAGTGGGCGATGCAGGCAGGTCTCACAGAGTGTTTACAGTGGTTGATAACTACCAAGCAAAGCATTAGGGCACAATTGTGGAGGCTACAGGTGTATTGCAGGGTATTGGTATTTATATCTTTTTGACTCTGGTGCTTTTGGTTCATTTATTTCCCCTTTCTTAGTGGAGCGATGTGGACTAGCGGAAACAAAGCAAGGTGTTAGGTGGCCGGTCAAATTGGTCTCTAGAGCTAAAGTAGCAATAGAATCCCAGGTGTATGGATGTGGATTGAGGATTGGCTCTCTCTTTACCATGGTGGATCTCTACATCATACCTCTAGGATCTTATGACATAGTGTTGGGTATGGATTGGATGGATGCTCATCAAGCAATGATAGATTGTCGGCATAAGTCAGTACAGTGTTTGGATGATTTAGGCAGAGAGGTAGAGGTAGTTGGCATTCAGAGGCCCATCTCCTTGCATATGATTTATTCTATGCAGTTAAGGATATGTATGTGTTAGGGTTGCCAATTGTTTTTTGTGGTGGTAAATGATTTGGAGTTAGGGGAGAGTCAAGAGGTGTTCCTTGATGATCATCCTATCCTTAGGGAGTTTGCATATGTCTTTCCCAGTGAGATTTTGGGGATGCTACCTAAGTGTGACATCAATTTCAGGATAGATCTTGTTCCCAGAGCAGAACCTATCTCTCAAGCTCTGTATCGAATGACCACTCAAGAACTTAAGGAGCTTTGGTTGTAATTATAGTTGTTGGAAAAGGGGTTCATTCATCCTAGTGTCTCTCCTTGGGAAGAACTAGTCATATTTGTGAAGAAGGACAGATCCATTCGGTTGTGTATCGATTATTGACAGTTAAATAAGGTGACAATGAAGAACAAATATCCCTTACTGAGGATTAATGATCTCTTTGATCAAATTAAGGGAGCCAAGGTGTTTTTGAAGATTGATATAAAGTTGGGTTATCATCAATTGCATATCTTTAAGGTAGATATTCATAAGATTTCCTTTCACACTCGTTACGGGAACTATGAGTTCACCGTTGTGTCGTTCAGGTTGACGAATGCACCATTTGTGTTCATGAGTTTGATGAATGGAGTGTTTTGCAGCTATCTTGATAGATTTTTCCTTGTGTTCTTGGTTGATATTTTGATTTATTTGAGAACTATGGAGGAGCACGAGGAGCATTTTCAACAAGTTTTACAGTGTTTGAGAGAGAATCAGTTATATGCAAAATTAGCTAAGTGTGAATTCTTTCAGATAGAGGTGAGATATTTGGGGCACATTATTTCAAGAGAAGGAATTATCGTGGATCCTTTGAAGATCCAAGCCATCATAGATTAGCCTGAGCCCACCAATGTTTCAAAGGTTTGCAACTTTATGGGCTTAGCAGGTTACTATCAATGGTTTGTGCAGGGTTTTTCAAGGATAGATCACCCTATCACATCCCTTCAAAGAAAAGGGAAGAATTTCATTTGGTTAGAGTAGTGTCAGTCAACCTTTCAGACTCTCAAGGAGAGGTTGACTAGTGCACCTATTTTGGTTGTCCCTAATCCTACTAGAGACTTTGTGGTGTGTATTGATGCATCTTTGGAGGGTTTAGGAGTAGTTTTGATGCAAGATGGTCTCATGATAGCCTATGAGTCTCGCAAACTCAAGGATCACGAGTTGAACTATCCTACACATGACTTGGAATTAGCCATCGTTGTTCATGCCTTAGTGAGATGGAGATACTTTCTATTGGGGCATCGGTTTGATTTACATAGCAATCACTGCAGTTTACAGTACATATTTACACAACCAAACCTGAATGCTAGGTAGAGGTAGTGGATGGAGTTCCTGTGCGAGTATGATTTTGAGGTGAAGTATGTATCCAAGAAAAGGAAAATTTTGTGGTGGATGCTCTTAGTTGACAGAGACATGAGCTGTCAGCAGTAACTCTTGGAGTAGATTTGAGGAGTCATATTCTTACAACACTTCCTGCAAACAGTTGGTATCAAGAGGTGAAGTTGGAGGTTAAGTTCAGTAAAGCCTTAGAGGGTAGATTTACAAGTTATTCTCTTGAGTCAGATGGTCTCTTACGATACTTGGGTCACATATATGTTCCTCCTTCATAGGGTATTTGCAACCTAATTATGTCAGAGGCACATTGGGCACCCTACTCAGCTCATCCAGGTGTCAAGAAGATGTATGCAAACCTCTGTTAGTTGTATTTCTAGACTGAAATGAAGAGGGATATTGTAGATTTTGTCTTGAGGTGTTTGGATTTCTAGAGGGTTAAGGCAGAGCACCATCACCTCGCAGGTCTTTTGTAGCCACATCTTGTACCAGAATGGAAATGTGATATTATTTTAGTAGATTTCATAGTTGGTTTTCTTGTGCCATCTCGTCGTCATGACTCCATCATGGTCACCATAGATAGGTTGACTAAGGTAGCACATTTCTCTCTTGTTCGTTCATCGTATAATGCTTCTTCTATGGCTAGAATTTTCATGGAGGATATAGTCAAATTGCATGGGATTCCTCATAGGATTATCTTCGATAGCAATCCAGTGTTCACTTGAGCACTTTGGATGTCCTTGCAGCATGCTTTGGGGACCTAGTTGAACTTTAGTTCTGCTTACGATTCGGAGACAGATGGGTAGACTGAGAGGGTCAACCAGGTTCTTAAGGATATGCTCAAGATGTATGTCATGGATCAATAGTCCTGATGGGAGAATTACTTGTATTTAGTGGAGTTCGCGTATAACATTGGATACCACAGTTCTATTGGTATGCCCCCTTTTTAGGCATTGTATGGTCATCCTTGTTGGACTCCATTGAGTTGGGAACATCTTGAGGACAGAGTTCTCTTAGGACCAGAGATGCTTCAGGAGATGGAGCAGTAGGTTGCTCATATTAGAGAGCATTTGGTGGCAGTGTAGGACAAGCAGAAGAAATATGTAGATGCTCATAGGGTTGATTGTTAGTTTTCAGTTGGAGACTAGGTAATTCTTATGGGTGCGTCTGCGAAAGAGTCTGATCCGCTATGGAAAATGCTCTATGCTCGCACTGTATTTTGTTGGGTCATTTGAGTTTTTGGAGAGGATTGGTCCTGTTGTGTACTATCTTGCTTTGTTGCCCAGTCTATCACGTATTCACAATGTATTCCATGTTTTTGTTCTCAAGCCTTATTATCCATATTTTTCTCATGTTCTTGACTAGAATGCTTTACATGTAGAGGATAGGCAGCTAGCTTTAGAGCCCGTTGGCATTCTAAAACACAAGAGGCTCGCCCTCAGGGGTCGAGACGTTGAGTAGGTGAGAATCCAGTGGGATCCTAATGATGATTTTTTAGCTACTTGGGAGGATGCATCCCAAATGTGAGAGTTATACCCTTACTTGTTTGCAAGCTTCCAGGAGTAAGCATGATTCTAAGGGGGAGGATGTAGTGCCCCTTGTACTATCATCTGTTAAACTGATAGTTGTTTTGTTTAGGATCATATGTTATGAAACTTTGTTGATGTTAGACTTACTGCTATGATGATATTTTGATGATACTTTTATTATTAGTGTTTTATGCTCATGTTATGACTAATATATGGTTTATTTGACTATGTGGATTAATCTTTGTGGATGCTAAAATCTGCAAAATGTGGTTAGAAATCTAACAATAAAATCTACAGAATCGTTAGTATTTCAACAACAAATCAAAATATTTAACATCCTTATGAAATAATACATCATGTTCAAAATGCAAACAAATGACAAAAGAACTAAAGCAAAAGCATAAGAAAACATGATGTAAACCATCTCATATTGGATTGGTGCTTCTTGTGGAAAGAAGCCCTTTCCCAATCCTTGCTAAACTCATGATAAAGATGCTATGAATGTGATAAGATGCTAAAATGGTGTGGGAAAAATTAGTTCTCAAGGAGAGTGACTTTGCAAGAGTGATTGTGGAGGATTTGCTTGAGGATGAAGCCTCTATTTGAAGATTTTCAAAATGCTAAGTGTTGAAGAGAGACCAATGTGGGACTAAGATTGGACCAATGAAAGAAGGACACTTGTCATCATGTGATAGGCCAATGGATGTGCAAGATTAGGGAAATGTGCCCATGAGAGGGAGAATTTGAATTCAAATTTGAGAGTAAATGCTAAGTGGGGACAAGAAAATGAGCAATAAATGCAATGTTGGAGGGACAAATCAACTTGCCTTTGAATTCAAAGTTGAGGGAATATTCCCCATAAATGCCATGTTGATGGAAAATCTTGATTTAATAAATCAATAAATTGATTTATATGTGCAAGTGGAGATATCTAGAGAATGCAAGTGGGTGAGATTAGTATTTAATCAGGGTTAGATTAAATAGATGATGATTATGCTGATTTAATGGTGCTTAGATGATTTTGACTTTTAAGACTTAAATATTTGATTTATTTATATAAGAAAATGGTGGAATATGATTTGGGTTTGATTTAAATAAAGTCTTGATTTATTTGATGAATGGAATATGATTATGCATGATGTAAATTTGACATGTCTACAATTTTACTATGAGCAGTATGCAATTATTTGATCATGGATGTTATGTGATTATCTGGTGATTGTTCCTATTTTGTTTGTTATGTAATTGATTGTTATGTGTGATGTGGTTACTTGTTTTATGTGTTTTGGTGAAAGGGATAGTGTCACATTACTTACTTGTGAGTATCCTACTACGCTGCAATTCCCTTTGATGGTGTGCCTGATTGTATGATTATGTATATGCTTGACTATTTTGTGGGATGTAGGTTGTAGGAACCAGGAATTGACTCCACCTGAATTAGCAAGTCTAAGCATGTCTTAAACCCAATGGAACAGTTGTTCAGAGATAACGTATGGTCCCCTACCCTAGCCATCATCCTCGAAGAGGATGAGTATCCAGTTGGTTACCTCGTCAACATTGTTTGATGCTTGTGGTCAGTTGGTCTTGTTTTCGACCCTGATTATGTTTAGGTAATTGTTATTGATATCTGGTTGTTTAATTTAAATTTGTTTAATAAATGTTGTTTTGATTAATTAATTTATTAAATAAATTATTAATTAAATGGGCACTTGGATAATTAAAAATAAATGTATTTATTAAAAAAAAAAGTTTATAACAAATTTAAAAGTGAAATGAAATATTAAAATAAAATAAATATTAGAATGGAATGTTGCAATTAATAAGCAATAAAAATAATTAAAAAGATAGAAAAAGATTTTGTGGAATGCATGCACTGTTTTTAACTTATTGTCGAAAAAGGAAACTGGTTGCCTATTGGAGATTTTTGATTTTTGTTAGATTTTTGGTTTTGTTTTCAAAAATAAAATAGCTTTCCTTGTTGCAAAAAATTATCATTTTTGGAGAGGTATTCATTATGGATTGATCATTGTTTCCGAAAGGAAAAATAATACTTCTGTTAGCAACAATTTTTTTGAAAAACAATGGCATTCTATTGATTGATTCTGGAAAATTTAATTGGGAATTATTGAAAAGGACTGCTTGGGGATTTTTGAAGAAGTGGTGGTGGTGGTGGTATGTGGCGACTGATCATGCTATACTGTACACCCTCCCTCGCGAGGTCCGGTCGGGCTGGCCCTGGCGGCTCCTAAGGCAATGAGAAAAAATTTTTCTTCCTACCGTGATCAACGAAAAGGGAAAATCAATGAAAAAGGAAAAATCCGATTTTGTAGAACCCTAAAATCTGGAAGCTTCTAAGCTTGGTAAAAAGGGGTTCGGATGGGTATTTTCAATATGATGAAAACACGATTATTCGCAAGATTGTAATAGGGTTTTTTACTAGATAATAAAAGTATTGGATGGCTGCGGTTTGGTGGATGTAGCCCGGATTGGGTGAACCACGTTAAATCTTTGTGTTATGATTTATTCTGTGTATATTTTAGTTTCTCTGTTTTATTATATTAAATCTGCATTTAATTGTTAAATCTGCCATCTCTAACCCTAACAGTGGTCATAAGATTGATCTTGGCATCAAGTTTCCGCTCAGCCTACGTTGGATCCAGGTTGGAGTTTTTTTTGCTCTTTTTTTGTTCTTGTTTGTTCTCTGATTATTGCAATCGAATTCTTGCTCTTATGTTGTTGAAACGAATACTTGACAGTATATTGTTGCTTAAAAAAAAGTGATTTCCATCCATTTTAATTCCATGTAGGAATAAATAAAATCTGCATTTGATTGAGAGTTCTAAAGTCTATTTAGGAAATTCATTTTGATGCCACTCTTTGCTCAGCTCGTTGCTTTTGCTTGAAAATTTCTTAAGCCTTTCCAACCAAATGATTTGTGTAGTTTGCAACCATTGCACCCCCTTTAAATAGCATATCATGGAGGCATTCGGCCTAAACCCCAACTGATGACTTTAGTTTGGGACATTTTGGTCTTTCTTCCAACCTTTTTCACACCCCTGTCATTGTTTATTAAATGGTGTTAATGTTTATTTTAGTCACTGCTTTTATCCCATGAAAAATTCATTTTTTATGCTCTTCACTAGATAGTCATTGCATAGATATGGGGGGGGGGGGGATTCAACGTTATATTGTTCAATAGCCTTGTTTATTTCCCAATGTTTCTTTGGGTGACGATGTAGAACAAACTTATTGTGGTGTACATGCTGGGTTTGGTTCCTGTTCAATGAGTTTTATTGGATGATTTTGTTCCTGCGTCGTATCTTGAGGATCTTCCCTCTTGAATCAACACTATTAGTTGAGTTCCATTCTCTATGTGTAATGTAATGTGGAATGCTTGGAGACTATGTTAATGTTCAGTAATTCGATTTGTATAATTCAATTATATATATGTATGTATATATATGTATGTATGTATGTATGTATATGTATATATTTATGTATCTATCATAATATAATCTGCCACACTATTTTGTAATGTAAACTGTAGTTTGTAATAATATATATATGTAGGTATATATACATATATATATATGTATGTGTATATATATGTGTGTGTATATATTTGTATATATATATATATATATGTATATGTATATATTTGTATATATGTATATGCATATATTTGTATATGTATATATTTATATATACGTATACATATATAAATATATATATATATATATGTATGTATGTATGTATGTATGTATATGCATATATTTGTATATGTATACAAATATATGCATATATATATATATATATA
>VDFB02305882.1:167241-190073 GCA_007258455.2 Sequoia sempervirens
AAAAAAACTTAGTAGTTTAGAAACTACTTTCAATTTTCCACAGATTCTATTCTTACATATTTTTGAAATAATATAGATAACTTATTCAAATTTTTATGTCAAGTTGCCTAACTTTGATTTTTCTGAACTTTCATTGCCACTTAAGGGCCTGTTTTTTCCATGATTATCTTGCACATACCCTTCTGTTGTGTGTGTGCCTCTAGAAGTGATGTAAGTGTTGATGTGATGTTAATGTTGTTGTAGTGTTGTGTTGGAGTCATGTGTATCCCTTGTATATGTTAGCCTATTGTCTTCTTAACTACTTGTTTGTAGTGGGGCCTTATGTTATCTCCTAGCACGGGGGTGGACCTTATGGTTCCACATGGTCGGGAGGTTGGTGCTTTTTCCTCCATTGGGTTTCCTTGTTGTTTGTTCGTGTGCGTGGAGGTTGTACTTGTATATCAGATTCTAGATCTTGTACCAGTTTGAGAAGACAGTCTCTATGTATATGTAATGCACTTGCATATTAGTTGTACCATTTAATGTAATATTGATGCATTCTTCCCATTTGTGATTTAGGGAAGCATATTTGTAAACAATATAATGATGTAATAGATTATGATATACTCTCATGTAATGTAAATATATATGTACTTGTTGGTTATTTGTAAAGGATCCATAATGATGTTTATCTAATGTTCCATTATGGAAATTCATATTGTTAATTCATTTAATGTGGAGGATTAAAATGTACTTGTTCATTAGGTAAATCATGTTAGCATTTTTCTTGATGGTATATTTCTAGTTCTTATTTATATTTGTGTTAGTAATGCAGTCTTGGAACTGTAGAGGACTTCTAAAGTTTAGTTTATATGTTGTGTTATGTAGTTGTAATATAGGGGGATTCACTACTCACGAGTTCTCTTCACTCAGAGAGCCTCACGGGGTGAACTTCCCTATACTCTACCTCAATGGAACAATGCAAGAGTTTCAAAATCCGAAAGAGCAGGTCATAGAGATTTTTTGGGCAAACTATCAAGCTCTCAGCCAAAGAACAACAATGCAGAATATAGACAACAACACGGTGTGTTGGTGTCCCCGAGGCAGGCTAATGTCTCGTAGGGACCAGAAAGCAAGAATGTCTTAGAAAATGGCTAAGTGACGACTTACACTCGAATTACTGAGAACCTCTAGAATGCAATGAAGCAACAAGAAGTAATAAGATTGAAATGGAATGGAGATGATAAGGAGAAGGAAGGAAATACTTATGACTATGCGAATGATGAAGTTTCCAGCTCGTGAGTGTCTTCAATACCTACACAGAAGAGGGAGAGAGAAATTGTTGGGGCTGTATAGGGGCCTACCTTAGTCATACCCCGTTTTGGTGTTTCCACCTCCACAGACAGCCATATGGATAGAGAGAAAAGTAGAAATGAAGTAAAGAGCACTAAAGCACTACAAAACAATGTTATGCTACTCAACCAAGTAATAGAGGAGAGGAGTGAAAGCTTACCACCTCCACCATGAGTGCTCAAGGCTAATGGGGGAGAAAATGAGAGGAACTCAAGCCTCTATTGCAATGGTGTCTTGTTCCATACTTGCACTACTGAAGTGGTGGAGTGTTGATGTTGTTGTTGTGAAGTGTAAAATGTTTGGAGATTGAAGAGATGGTGAGGAAGCTGCTTAGAGCTTGTGAAGGGATTGTGAAGCTTGTGAATGAAGTGGAGAAGCTCTTAGAAGCTGTGAGAAAGATGAAATAATTGTTCAAGGAGTGAATTTGAAGAAGGAGATGAAGGAAACGACCATATTCAGTTGGTCGACCGAGGAGGGTGTTACAAATTGACCCCCAATGGGAAGTGTATGCCTCTGTAGGCTCCAGACATGGGAATCTGTTAGGGACATAAGCGCACCACATGGACGTCTACGTACTACGTGGGCGTCCTCGATAGAAATGCCTCCACCGACGCTCAAAATAGGCACCAAGTGTGATGCAATTAGCGGGCTTAGGTGGAATTAAGCCTTCGAACTTGGTTTCCTAAGGTGGATAAAGGAAAAAAGGGGATTTGCACATGGGGTGCAAATTTTCTCTTATACAATAGTTTACTGTTATTTCCTAAAATAAAAAATTGTTCCATTAATGTAGCTTAGATGTGTTGTCCTCTAGGGTTCCTTGGCGAGGTGTTACATTAGTGGACTATTCAATAGGACCCCCTCTAAATTGTGTGTTGACACCAAGTTTACAGAACATTAGTGGGCCTCTAAATTGTTACATTAGTTGACACCAAGTTTTTTTCATACTCCCTATTACTCATACCAATAGAAGATTGTCTAGTAGTTGTTGTAGATGAAGTGAAGGGTGTGATATTTTTTTATTGTACACTAGGAGAGTTATCTTCTTCATTACTTGAAGTGTTAGAACTATCTTCATTCACCTCATAGTTGAAGTTATATATTTTAGCACTATAAGATTTAATTCCAAGGTCACTTACTTTATTGTTACAAAAATGATTTTGATAAAAAATTGGAGAGATTAGAACATTCAAATGGAATACTTAATAGATTCAATGAATGTATATACTAAAAACTCAAGGTTTTGCACTTTTGTGTCATACATTCTCGTGAATACTCCTTAACATGATTCTCCTTCCACGACCCAAATAAAATTAACTCATCCTCAATCTTGATAGATTCTTGATTGTGTTTTCCCAAGATCACACACCTTATCATGTTTCAAAATGAATTGGACTTCATGATGCAATGCTAAAATAAAAATATGAAACTAATTTTGCTTACTCGGTCGATTGGATTGAGGAAGCCACTTCAAAATCTTGTTGAAATGGTCTATGAAGTCTCTAATCGGTTCTCTTTCTTCTTTCATAATTTGGAAAGATTGGCATAATAAAGAACCAACATCAACCACAGATTTAAATTTGTTGAGAGTTTTTTCTTTCAAGCTATCCTAGATGGTTATGCATCTGCTTTCCAAGTTCTGAAACCATTCTACAACACGCCCAATGAGGCTTTCAATAAACAGTCACACAAACATATCTTCTTCTCAGACACCTAGAATTCCACATGCAACAATGAATTCCTGAATATGATTGTCAAGATCTTGTGACTTCTCTCCAATGAATTTGGGAAAATGTTTTCTAGATCCTCTATAATCTATCTATTGTCTTGTGGAGCCTTCCTCTTGTGAACAACAATTGAAAATTGCAAGAACCAAACTGAAAACATTTCTTAAAACATTTAGTAATGATCTCAGGATCGCTTTTTCAAGCACTTCCAAACCTGTTGATCGAGGAAACCATATGGTTCCAAAACTCTCTTTGGGCTCTGCTATTTATTTTGTAATTGTCATAAAGTGCCGAAAAATAGGACTTATCTTTTCACCTTCTCTTTTTCGCATAACAGATTGTCCCTTTAATGTTACTAAAATCATTTTAGGTGTCGATGGAGGTTTCACAACCTCCCCAAACCTCCAATGAAATCCTCTTTTTATCTCTCTTTTTCTCTTTCAAAAGGTTGTCAATATTTTGTGTGGTTGTGACAACCTTGTCTGATTTCGACAAGGTTGTCACAACCTTTCCTGGATTTGACAAGAAATTTTAAACCTTATAAAATTTTGAAACCCAAAACAATTTTTGGAGAAATTCTGGAAATTAAACTTCGGAACTTTGTAACTACAACCTCAAGCCAAAAAATGAATTTTTTTATATCTCCTAATTGAAATCTCATTTTTCTGTGAAATTTTGATTGGATGATGTGTGAACTCCCCAGAGCATAACCCAAAAATTAGGATTTCTTCAGACACCCAAAATTCAATTTTTGACATTTCCCACAAACTATCTTGTCGAAAGATAAAGCTTTACAATTTCTCAAATGGAACGGTGTTTCTACACGAAAATCAGCCACATGAGACAAAACAAAGTTAGGATCAACCTTGCAAAAGGATTTTGCATCAACTATTATGAATTTCTAGAATTAATTTTTTTTGTAATTTGGCATGTTAAAGTGCTCAAGATGCACTAGACTCTATTTTGGAGAAGGTTTGGAAAATTTTTAGGAGTGGAATATAGTGGATTTACAAAAGTTTTAAAATTTTCCAAGTTTAAAACATGGAAAACACTGGTATAAACTCGGGTTTTGGTCTGTACGAGATGCCAGCGCACAGTGGGGACATCTGCGCATTGTGTTGTCATCCTTGGCCAAGAGTTCTCTAGTTTTTGTAGAGAATATTTGTGGCCTACTCTTCCTATTTCTAAATCTCTCATCCTTTAATTTCACATAAAACATAAATATCACCTTTTATCATTTCATCCTGTAACCTGAGCCTTGGTTGCGATAGTTGAGGACTATTTTCCCCCTTGGACCTCGTCATCTTGAGGGTGTTGAATCTCCTCCTCTTCAAGATCTTTCAACCTTTCAATTATTCTCTCAAGTTCTCCTTTATTGTTTTCTATTTGACCTACTATGTTTTCTTGTGTTTTTGGAGGATGCCAAGGTATTGAAGGAGGGTTTTGTTGTGGTTGTTCTTTAGTAGGGTTTTGATGAGGAAGTGAATCAATGTTTTCATCAATAGGTGATGCATTATCAACTCCTAAAAATTAAAAAGACCATTCAAAAATTAATTCAATCTATCTATTTAATCAAACTTTTACACTAGAAAACTAAAAAATCTTAAGTCTTTAACGTTAGCAACATTGTGGTGGCTTTTTGGCGGCGATTTAGTTAAGAAATGATCTGATGAAAGACCTCTCCCACAACATTAGTGTGCTTTAAGAAAGTTTTAGGTCATAGCTTGGCTAAGGGAAACACTCAAAAATGAAGTTTTGATTGTGTTTTTTATTTTTATCATTAGCAAAAAATAACGTGCTCACATTATGGTCTCTAAGGGGCCAAAAAGTGGTGTGGCCATTTTTTTGTCCCCTATATTTGTGCACTTACCCATCTTTTTCTTGTGGATGATTCACCTTTAGGAAAAAGGATTCATTATTGCATGCAAAATTTTAGTCTCTAAGTTAAATTGATGTTAAAATTCACTAGAATTATGACCCAAATGGGTGATGAAAGAAAAAATAGTGCCAACAAGTAAATCTATAAATAAAATAAAGCAATCATGTAAACCCCTATTAGAAAGATTAAAAAAATGACTCTCATGATGATGTCCTAAAATCAATTAAATAAGATGCTAATGAGAAAGGCATTACTAGTGAATGGCTATACATAGAAATTTTATGTGTGGATCAATAGAGGAGATATAATATTTTTTAATAAAAATAAAGAAACCATCTTAATTAAAAATTTCCTAGGAGCTCTAGAAAATGAGTTGAATGTTGATTGGACAAGGTAAAAAAATGCATGCCTTTTGTACTACAAGAAAGGAATAGGCCCTCTGGAAAAATTAATTCAAATTATGATGAGATCCCAAAAAATGAAGAGTTTATAAAATTGAGTAGCCAAGAGCATCATTCAATTTGTACCATTATTTAATTGATCTATGATGGCTTGAGCAACATTCCAAAACTTGGTGGAGACCTTGGTAGAGCTCAAGTAGGATAGAAGAGAGTAGGAGGAAGTCATGGGAGAAGTGTTGTAGGAGGGGGAAGTAAAATGAGATTTTGTAAGAATAGTGAGGGCTCTATTGATGGAGAGATTCAAACATAAGGTGGGATGAAAAATAGCTAGAAAAGAGAGGACATCAACTTTAGGGAGAGCAAGATTAGTTGTAGGAAAAGAGGGATCAACTACATGTAGGACATAGATATTACTCAATAGAGGGGATGATGATGGCCATGACCATGATTCATTCATGAAGATGAACATGGTCACCATCATGATCACACTCTATAGTGTTAATTCAATTTTGAGAGGGCAGACCCTCTAGCGGTTCATCTTAACTACCAACCTATGGATATAGGAAATAGATATAGGCCCATCATATTTTGTCTAAATGACAAGGTAGATTGAGATTTTGTATGATATATATGAGTAGAATACATATGAGAACATCCATACATATATATGTACATATATGTATGTATGTGTATATATATACATATATGTGTATATATACATATCTATATGTATGCATATATGTATATACATATATACATGTACATAATATATATGCATATACATATGTATATCTACATTTATACATATATATGTATATATGTAGATATACATGTATATGTATATAAACATATTTTAATATACATATATGTACATATATCTTACATACATATACATATATGTTTTTGATAATTAAAGCAACAAATCAAGGGTGTTGGCCCATATATAGAGAGCCCAAAGGTTGAAAACAAATTCCATAGACCATAGACAACACATCAACAACACTTTAACAAAACATTATTGTCTTAAATAGAAAATAGTAAGGAGATGTCAAAGTCGAAAAAGAGCAAAGGCCTAGCCAAAAACTTGGCCCCAATCTTCAATGAGGAAATTGAAAAGTTCCTTGTGACTGTCATCCTTATCTCCATCCTTCTCAATTCCTTGTCTTGCACAATACACAAGGTAGTGGCCAATTTTTGCATAACCTTGGAACTAAATTTGGATAGGCTGACCATCTTTTTCTCAAGTTTTAGCACCTTCCCTTTAAGCTCTGCAAGCTCCTTAGTCGTAGCAACACACTAAGGGAAATTGTATGTCTCACCAGATAGGTCCAAAGTGGCAGTGACACTACTAACCATGTGCTTATACTGGCTCCCACTAGTGTTCTCTAAACCTTTGGAATTAGACTCATCCTCCTCCTTGTCACTAAAGAAGCTCACATCCTGCTCAAGAGCATCCTCCATCACCTCTTTTTCAGTAGACTTTGGTCAGCCCGCCAGATGGTTGGATTTTCCAAGTTGTGAGCTGAAAAAATCCTTCACATCCTCAACCCTGTGCTCATCCACATTGACCTTCTCTACCAAGATCTGCGTTGAGGAATTTTTTTGTTTTTTGATGGGGGGAGTTTCTAATATTCCACTTGTTCTCTTTTGCCTAAGCCATGAGTAGGGGGACTATTCTTAAGGTCGCATAGACCTTGAGCCACTTGATACTAGCTAAAAATAGGGGTCTTTGGTGAAGGTTTATGCCTAATGAGGTTAGGGGGATGCTGAGCAGCGAGGTATCATTTAGGGTAGAGGGTCACCCAAATTAATAGTCGGGGGGGAGGTATGAGTAGAGTCAGTATGCTTATTCTTTATACCTTTGGTTTTCCCCTAAGGGATTGAAGTGGTCACCACCTTAGGGGAATCAAGGTGATTTTCTCAATCAAAAACAACTCTAATTTGTATATGTTTATATGTATATATACGTATATATATATGTGTAATATATATATATGTGTGTGTGTGTGTGTGTGTATGTATAGATACATATACACATATCCTATTCTCATCTTACCTTCTATATTTGTTACCAATTTTTTGCTATAGCTCAATTGGTGGAGCTAATTAAATATTGTTATATTTGAAAGTGAAAGTATAGTTATTTCTACATGTGCTTAAGTGTTGTTTGCACAGTATTTAACAAGTATCAAGTACCAGTTTTTGCAAATGTTTTGAGACAACTGAGTTTCAGAAGTATTGCTCAAATATTTTACAAATCAAATGGAGTACAAAACTAAGTATACAAATGATTATTTAGCATAACAGAGTGCTTACATTTATTCCATAAAGCTATTCACATTACATGTTTCATTTGATTGCAAGAATACAAATGATGGTACAACTTTTCATTTCAATGCATTTCTTTCAGAATGGAAGTGATAGAAGGAATTAAAAGACTCACACAAGTCATGGTTTTAGCCAGTTCCATTCATTACAAGAAAGGAAATATACAACTGAAAGAGAGAAGCAAGTAACATGGGACATATCCGTCATTGCCTGAGTTGATCTTCGGTTGATGCCTTGTAGCTTGCTCCATTCCACTTTCATTCTTGGTTGTACCTACAAAGGATTGAGATGAGTGTCAATTAAGAGCTCGGGATATGAACTATACTACATGTCATACTAATAGAGATATATTTCAATCCTTGGAATGCATAGAATCAACTAAAGGAAAGGACAGGAACATGAGCTGAAAAGGGAAACATTTATCATATATTATTTTTATTGCTAACATCATTTGTTTCCTTTTGCAGGTATAGGAAAATTCATGTAGCTGATTACCTTATGAAGACCAAGCATGTGGTGAAAAATGGGCTCCCACAAGGGTAGAGCTTGGCATGCTGCCCCTTAAACATTATAGATGGGGCTGAGTGAAGGAATGCAATTCCTATGTTCATCTGAATTATTCTAAAGGAGTAAAGTAGAGTTTCATTCATCAAAGCCATTAAGCCTATTTTTCATTCATAACAATCAAGTGATAAGTTGTTTTGAGAGCTATAGGTGAATAGTAGACTTAATGAGTTTAATCAATTCAACTGAGATTCCTCAATGTCATACTTGCAAGTTTAAATGTTATTGTACTATTTGTTTTTGCTACTATGAATATTATTTATTCATCATGTTCATGATGTTATGAGAAATTACAACAGTGTATATGCTCATGATTGTGATAGTGAACAGGCATACATAGTGCCTCATTAACGAGAGCATTGTTCAATAAAGGAAGCATGTGAAAAGTTTCAGATTTTCATTTGAGAAGAGAGCAAGTACATAAAACGGTCTTTTCATAATGGAGCATAAAAATGCATGAAGAGTGCCAAATAGAAGACATTAACCCACCAAGAATATGTAAGGGAAGTGTAGAATGATGAGGGCATTTCTGGGCATGTGCAAGTGGATATCACTAGGAGATGAAAAGTATAATATTGTGAAGAAAATAAGTTACAGAGTTATTTCCATTATGTCTATGCATTTAAAGGACAGTCAAGCATGATAGAAGTGGACAAACATTCTACATATTCAAATAAAATTAATTTTTGTGTGCAGGATGAAAGAATGTTCCCCATGTACTAAAGTTTTTCAACAATACCCATGAAGGATTCACATGTTTTTTGCAATTTTCTGAAGGACTAGCCTCATTGTCCCGGGAAGAGTACAAAAATTTCATGAAATTCAGGGAAAATATTGCAAGGGCCGAACTCGGGTTTCTTCTATGGTGGCCAAGATAAATGCAGTAAACTGGAAATAAAATGCAAAGATCACATATACCCATTTTCGAAAATGAAGGGTAAATAGCTAAAATACAGAAATGCACTTTGTACAAGAATTTTGAAATACCCAAATGATTTTTTTATCTCAGAAATGCAGTTTTCTTCAAAAGTAACATTTACCCATGTAAGGGTTTTTATAGAATTCAGAATGTAAACGAAATGCCATGATGGGTCAAGCCCAAATTTTGGATGTATAACAAAACATACAGATTCTTTATTATTTTTAGAATACCCATGTGGGGTTTTTGTCAAATGCAAAATATTTATACAATGCTCTCATGTCGAGCTCAAATTTTGGAGAGATCCCTGGAGAATAGACATTATTTTCTTCAAATATAGATTTACTCAGATTTTTTTTACTATTTTCTGAATACCCACATGGGGTTTCTTTAAAAATGCAGAAATGGTACAAAGGTGGGTCAAGCTCAAGCTCTAGTTTTCTAGAAATGTAGAATATACAATATAATCTCTTGGGTCGAGCCCAATAAATAACATAAAACCCATTGTTCACAGGAATGGTTGTGGCCAAATGGAGGGGTTTTCAGCTTCAAGTTTCTTTTTGAAATGGAAAACCTTAAGTATGAATGCTAAGCCCCAGAATCTAAAGAGAAACAATTGGAATCATACAAATTTTAGAGTATAAGCATGGTGCGGCCTGTATATGGCCTTGAAATTATAAATGGAGGTGACCCTTTTGCAGAGTTATTAAGCTTACTTAAGCCCTTGTTTTGAAGAAAGAATGCCAAGAAGAATACAAAGGAATGGTAGAGCTTACCATGCGCGTCATGGAGGAGTAAGAAATTCATGGCCAAGCTCTCTCAAGGAGCTTCAATATGCAGAGGTCGAGCCCTCACAATGGTGGCCAAGAACACAAAAAAAAGAGGGAAACACAAAGCAAAGGGTGCATTAGATAACCATCTCATAGCCACGGCCTATGAGGCCTTTTTCTCATCAAAAACCCAAGGAATGAAGAGAGAACAGTCAACAATACTTACCATGAGTTATGAAGGTTGAGCATGATCAAGATTGAGAAATTGGGAGCTTGATTGGAGGCTCGAATGAAGGTTTCTAGCTAAAACCCTAATGCACATGGCGACACCCAACATAGCTCATTTTCTTCCAAGTCAAATGATGCAAATGAAACAATAGTCAATTGTTTTGTCTTTAGGGTTTTCCCCAACCCTAATTTGACTTAGGGGATAATTGTTATTGATATATCTTATACATAACTCATCGGTCGAGCCTTATGGGAGATCTCCATGTTTTTTTTTTTTTGACTAAGTCTTTAGGCTTTCCAATGAAATATTTTTATGGCCTTAGACTTTAGGGTTTATGCCAAAATACCCATGGTGGCCGATAGAAGCCTTGATTTTATTTTGCTTATGCCTTAGATTTCATTTTTATTTTATTTTAGAGAAATCAATAATATTCATGCTTAGATTTTATTGATAGAAATCAATCTTATAGAGTGGGATTTTATAAAATAAATGACTAAGGCTTTCTATTTTAATTGCCTTGGTAAAATATGTGCCTTGGCTTTGTTTTTTTAAATTGATTTTAAAAGAAATCAATTACAATGTAAGGATAATATTTATCATTTTTTATGATTTTTTTTGAGAAAAATCAAGATTTGTAGAGGGGATTGAGTTTATTTTTGCAAAGATTTTCAGAATCTTAATTACAAATTTGGGTCAAATTGAGAATCTGCATGCCATGTAAAGCAAGAATAAAACAAATTGTTTTATTTCTTTGCTATCTTTAGCAGATTTGTGAGTAATCTTTCTTTTGGTCGGATTTGAGCTTCTTGGTGGAGAGATAAGGTGTTTTTTTTGCTTTTAAAGCAAATCAGACCTATTTTTAGAAGCTCTTCAATATGTACATGCAAAAAGTGTGACTTTTCCACTTTTGTGCCAACTTTTTGGGTAGTTTTTGATGCTTTTCCTTGAGCTTTCTTCTTGAGCTCGGATTAGGGTTTTTGAGGTATATCTTGAAGAAAACTTAGTGTTTTCTCAGTTTAGATTATTGTTTCTTGCTCTAATACACATCCTGAGAGCTTTTAAACTTCTTTGTACTCAGATTTTGAGAGTTTTCACTCCTTCATTCAATAAAGTAGCATTCTTATCTCCAATTTTTGTCTCTATTTGCAGTTTTAGTATGATGTCTACATTGTAATTCTATTTACATATCATTTTCATGTCCTGTTATTGTAGATCATTGATATAGAAAGTTCATTTATTGTAGGTTGCATGATGTGTTTAAGTCCAAACCTTCATGCAAATCAATTTCGTATTGGTGTTCATGAGAGGTTGTGAATTCATTGCTATTTTTTTTAAGACTGTTTGTGGGTAGAATATCAAAGTCATTATTAAGTTTGAGATCATATTAGATAGGTTTTACATTTCAGTCATATTCTCTATCCCTTTTCCCAAAAGATCACTTAGAATAGGATCTATCATTCAGAGAACCAGCTCACTCTGGAGATTCTCTTTTCACATAGATCACCCACATCTAAAGAGTTTCCATGTTTCAATAGATAGTTTAAGTTTTGCAAATCTGACAAAGGGTGCATATCTGATTGATAACAATATTATTTATACAATGATTGTTGTGTTTTGTATATGCTCATTTAGCTTCTATATTATGCTTTATGTTTTATTTCCTTGCTTGGGATAATACTCTATTTGTTTGTTATATGCTTCCTCTAGTTCTTATGTTATATGATTGTGACTATAATCATAGTATGAGCTAAATACACCAAATTCAATAGATGTTATGTAATATTTAACTAACTAAGCTATAATCCCAATGAAATGTTTAAAATCATAGAACAAAGAAGTCATTTAAACAAAACCTATCAAGAAATGCATAAAGGAACCTAGTTAAATGCTTCAAACCTCATCCCATTGGGGGATTGGTGTCATGTTAATATGGAATGGAAACCCTTTCCCAATCCCTTTGATAAAACGAGCATCTAAATGAATTCCATTAATGAAGACTAAGCTAATATGATGAAAACTAAGCTAAAGATGGATGCAAGATGAATGAAGATGAGTGATGAAATTTGCAACATAACTTTCCTAAAATGGATGGATCCATTTCTCTCCAAAATGGGAAGTATTTATAGGAGAAAATTTGGTTAATCAATGGCTAAGATTGATTTGATCAATCAAGGGTTGAGAAGCCATGAGAAGTGAAGGCCTGGATCAAGGATTCTCATCAATGGATGAGAATGCAAGATCACATGGATCAAAGAGTTAATCAATGGTTCACAATGATTCAAAGAAGCACACCTTCACAGTTGTTAGAAAGTTTGTTACAAAAGAATATTCCATTTTTTAGTTCAAATGGAAGAATATTCCCATGCAAGTGGGAGGGTGAGAGAAAATAAGAATTAGATAATTTAAACAAATTTTTAATTGTGCAAATTGAGTGAAATTAGGAGGCCCATTAAATAATTGATTTATTTAATGAAAGAGGGTCAAATGACATTTAATTCAATAATTTATGATTATTTAATTAAATGAGACTTGACATAAGCAATTTAATCGAATAATTCACATTTTTCAATTAAATAAGATGGGAATTAGTGTGAAAGAGGATGAATTAGTCAAATAATGATTATCATTCAATTAATAGGAGAAATTGATGCATTTAATTAAACAACCAGGATCATTCAATTAAATAGTTGAAAAGAAGGTGAATTTAGGATGAAAAGATGTTAATAATCAGATTCAAGTGTGCAATATTAGTTAGGACAATTTTAAGTGTCTACAATGATTATTTGTGTTTCATGCTTATGATGCTTACCTTTTATGTATGCTATGATAATTGTGTTTATCTTTGCTTACAAATGTATATTATCTTATGATTATCATGTTCATGTCTTACATGTTTATGATTATTTGTTTCTAATAACTATCATGTGCATGACTCCATGTTTATGATCCTTGCCATACCCATATCTCTTACATCATATTTGTACCTACATGATCCTTATCTAGCCTCTAGGACCATCCTTACTTTATCACTTGTCTATATTGTCGGGGTGGAAGAGGAATTGCATCTTTCCTCTCCCTAATTACACATACTTCTACAATATTATCCAACTTATACTACATGTTTATCATACAATGTTTTTTACTACTACATGCTTTATCATGCTTATAAATTTGTATGCCCTCCTTTGACACCTTACAACCCTTGTATGGAATCAAAGGAAGTGAGCTATATATGTCACTAATGTTCCTTTATAACTTGTTTTGTGCAATGACATGTCCATAGTCATTCCCACCTTGAGGGAGGCTTTTACCAACTAGTCTACAAAGTCAAAGATTCCATCGGCTTGGTCCAAGTCTTGTTTGCAAAGTCAATGCATGTATCACTTTCCATAATAGGCAAAATGTATCATCTATATCCTTCTACTTTTATCTTTTTTCAAAGATAGTTTATTTAATGTTGTAGTTATGCTAATATTGAATGCTTGAGAAATGCTACTCATTAACTTTTCTATTTTATAGGTTCCTATGGAGAGCTCACTAAGAGAAGAATTCAAGAATGTTCATTACTTAAGATGGATGTGCATCCTTTAAGTGTCAAATGATTAATTTAAATGTTGAATGTTTATTTTATGTTGACATGTGTATCCTCCTAGTAATTTGAATGCACGTTAAAGTGGAGGAAAATGTAATGATGAAATTGTATACCCATTCTCTTTCTGCTTGTGTTTTTTACCCAATTAGATCAGTGCCTTAAATGCAACAATAAGCATACAAGTCATGTTATTGCATAATTAGATCATGACATCCCAATATCTTAATCCTATTATTATTGATCCTAAGAAACTCATTTCTTGGTCACAAGTTCAATTTTTCATAACCCAATTTCTCATTCATGCGTGCAAAATTGACCCATGTCAAGTCACGCTCAAGAATCTATATCCTAAATTTTGAAATTCAAGTTTAATCCTGTCAACTCCCTCCAAGCTATTGTAAGTTGACCTAGTTTATGTGTTGATTTATGCACTACGTTATTGTATTTAAGGATAACCATTCACTCATTAGAAATAACTTAAGATTCTACTAAGCTCATTTATAATTCCATTTGCAAAAGGATATAAAATCTAGCAACACTATCAAATAATTATATTAACACTCATCATCCTAGGGAAATTTCACATTTGCACGTCTTTGATTGTTTATTTGGAATTGCAAAATCAATCTACCAAGGGTCTACATGAAAACTTGACCCTCACAATTCAACAAAATCTCCAATGATGTTAACAATGCTCATCCTTGCACATATTCAACAATAGAAATTACAACACTCTTCATTGTCAATGCAAATTCAAACTTGCAAAGGTCATCTACCTATAATTGAACAACCGTTTTACAAAATCTAAAAAAAAATCTACATCAATCCTAAAAAAAGTTGATTTGTCAACTTTTTTATATATGAATTAACACTTTCATCAAATTTCAAACTACATATCCCATTTAATTTGTTTAACTTCCACAAATAATTTCAATCATTTCAAATATATATCTAAACCCTTAAATCATTAGGGGAAGAGCACCAATTACTAACATAGTTCCAATAACCGTTTACTCCATGCTTACTTGACCCCCCAATAATCGTTTGTATTTTAGTCATTACATAATTTTAATTATGCCAATAAATTTTTGCATCTTGCACATATAAATGTTCACTACTGAATGTGTAGTTGACCAAAAAAATTGAACAACTATTGTTACATCTATTTCCAATGAAAACACATTGAAAACACCTTGATTTTTTTAAAGTTTTTATTGGTTCTCCAATGAATGGGTAGTGGCGAAGTGGTTGTTATGTAGTGGACGATACATTGAAAACACCTATTTTTGACCACTTCTCACTTAACGAGTTCTACAACACGTGTTGTTACTACCCACAGGCCAAAAATTTTGATACAAGCAAATAAGTCGCATACAAAGAGGACATAAAAGAATCATCGAATTTCGACGTATCATATAGGATCTATGAATGCGCAAAATTAGCTATGACGACTTACCCTAATGTTTCTTTATTGATTAATTACTAAAGCTAAATTTAAAAAAATGGTGCTTCAATACACACTAGAATTGAATCGTGCTTCCTAATATAAGTTCAAATTAGGTGTTTAATACTTTATAAGAATATATTTTAAGACTGAAATTATCATGTCAGATTTTTTTATTGTTATAGGATTTTAATTATTCTCTCCATATAATTTTGAACCCTGAAAATATCGTATCAGATTTCTACTATTGCAATGACCTTTGTTTTAAGATTCTAAAATCTTCATTGATAGATCTCATATCAAATTAAAACATTACTTGATTACCCTTCCCCACAATTACATTTTATAATCAGAGCAAAGGAAAATTGAAACAATGATAAGAAATGCTGGTTGGTTGTTGAAGTTGAATCAGCCAACTACCATGGGCAGACAAGTTCTGAAATGTTTTTATGGAGAAGAATGATCGTACTTTGCTAAGCTGGGAAAGTGGGGCGCACAAATTAGTAAGCATTGTCCGATAGGACGAGAAGTAGAAGCTAACAAAAATGTACCAACTCACATGCTTCACATCATACGTATCATTATTCACATGCTAGCTGGTCCCTTTGACAATAATGATGACCGGCATGGCATTGATTTGCCTTCTGTTACATGGAGTTACAGCTTCACAGTAAACACCCAGTACGTCATTTTTTGAATCATAAGCAGCTTGTCTGCTGTTTAAGCAACCAACATTCTTAATAGACCTGTTATTTTCAAATTTATGTTATTGAAAATATATAAACATTTTTCAATATAGTTGTGTAAGAAATTTTTACATCAATATTTTAGAACATATATCTATTGGAATATGATACATGATCAATGTGTCGAACAATAAAACAATGATCGAATAATAGATCATGGAGTTTGATCCAGTATAATTCAGTATGATCCAAAACATCATGGAATATGATCTAGTATGCTCCAAAACATCATGGAGTATGATTCAATATGATCCAAAATGTCATGGAGTATGATCCAATATGATTCAATAATATGTCGATGTAAAAACTCTTGTTAACTGATAGGCTACATATAGTGTAAGATTTGAACTTGAAACAAGTCTCATGTCTACAAACAACTATTGATTCATCAGAAAACAAGTTTCACTATCATTAATTGGTAAAAAACTGTCGTTTAATAGTAAAAGCTTCCAAAATATTAGATGAAAGCCTCCAAAATCTCACTTATCATATAAAAACTAGATAAATATTGATTTGTCAATTAGATGAGAATATTTTATTTCCATTTACAATGTTTTAAATTTACATGCAAATATTTCAAAATGGAATGATACCTAATTTCTTTAAGGAAAAAATCTAGATTTGTTTAAGTGAAAATCTAGATTTGTCTAAGTTTATTTCATTCCGTTATTTAGCACTTATTATTAAGTGTTTAATCCATGCACTATCTAATATATTAACATCCATATAGTTTTCTATTGATGTAGGAAAAAATCTAGATTTGTCTAAGTGAAAATCTAGATTTGTCTAAAGTTTATTTCATTCCATTATTTAACACTTATTATTAATTGTTTAATTCATGTACTCTCTAATCATGTACTCTCTAATATATTAACATCCATCGGTGTAATCCTTGAACCTCCTTTAGATAGAAGTGCTAATAGAAGTACTAGAAATCTTTGTAATTTCAATAAACATATTGACTGTTTAAGCTGTTTGAGGTATGATGAATTCAAATTAGAAATATATAGTGTCTCAATAATTGTAAAAACAAAATTCATTCTTAGAATTACTACTTAAAATGGTGTTTGTTGTAACCAAAAAAAAGTTACAAGTAAATGTTGAATTGATTGCAGATTGAATATATTGATCAAAACTAAGTGGTTTCTTTAGGAAACAAGACAACAAATTCATCGTACTTGGTACTTCATTGTCAAGATTGAAGGTCTGAGAGATAGAGGATATATTCTTCCCTACACTGTCTTGAAAGTGAAAGCAACGCAGATGCTTTAGTAACATTAACAATAGACCAGGATATAGTTGGCAGAATAATTTTTATTCTCATGGAAAGATAACATTACAAAAGAAGAAGATAAACTAAGTACAATTATGGGTCAAGGGTTCCCTCAATAAAATATAACAACATTATTAGAAGTTCTCGACTAATTCATTTGTTATTGCCTATTAATTGTAAGGCCTACAAATTTACCCAGTCTTAAAAGTCTCGTGACAAACAATTGTTAACTTCAATATACTCATTTATTGATGTTTGACAAGTGAGCTGTAATAGGTCCTTTCTTAGAACAAGAGTACTGCTAGCTTTTATGAAACAGAGACAACAAATTCGGTCGAGAGTTAAGACTCTACGTAAATGCTCTCATTTAATCTGTCATTCACATCACCTTAGGTGTGAGACCGGTAGGTGGAAGATACCCAAGGAAACTTGGGAAGAAAGAACTTGTATTTTCTGCAATAAAGGGGTTGTGGAAACAGAATGGCACTTCATCATGGAATGCATTGCTTACGAGGATATCCGCACTCAGCATGAAAATAGTTTGAAAGTGGACAATATGCACCAACTATTTGAGGAAGATAAGATTAATCAGACGGCTAGCCTTCTAGTCAAACTTAACAGCAAGAGATCTGACTTGGAAAAGAGTATGAAGACAAATTAGGCCTGTTTTGTCTCGGTCCCATAGACTGTTTGGTCTCGCGGACGTCATTAAAATCTTTCATTCATTCATTCATTCATTCAATCAAGAAAGTACCACAAATAGTATTATGACAGATACAGAATTTCAAACAGAGCTTTCTTACTGCATTGATATCACAGATTGCAGAGAGCCATGTTTAATTTTAGCAGAAATGTATCTGAGAATTTGACATTGATCATTAACAACACATACATAGTCTTCTTTCTGCTTCTGCTGATGGATTTTTAAGTTTTTCTCCCCTTTTTTTTTCTTTTCTAAGAAGGCAACAATTCATACAAATAAATAAACTCACAAGTCAAAAGAAAGCAATACTCTGTCAATTACTGTTTCAGGTTAAGTATCAGCAAATGATTTCATGATGATCATTGTACATGAATGATCTAGTTAAACCAGGGTTCATTGTTATCGGCATTGGGATTCTGATTGTGTCAACTGATCTTTCAGCTTTAGTTGGGAAGCAACATAAGCTTGCATGACAAGGTCGAGGTCTCAGAACTTCCAATTACTACAGCAATTTGAAGCGTACTAACCACAGCAACTGGCTAAAATAATCTCGGAGACGTCCTGTGAACAAAAGAATATGTTAGAATACTAAGTTGTTTGACAAAGAAATAAATACTTATACACTTAGAGCCATTAGATTTCCATAGTAATGGGGTTTCTGGATTTTACTGATCAACATTTAGAGCCATTAGATTTCCATAGTAATGGGGTTTCTGGATTTTACTGATCAACATTTCGGATCATACTCCAAGAGAGTAGAAATTTGTTCTATCTAAGTTAAAATAAGTAGAGACCCATTAAAATCAACATTTCAGATCATACTCCAGGAGAGCAGAAATTTGTTCAATCTAAGTTTCTATTTTTGCAGATGGAAATCATTACCTAAATTTAGTAGTTGATGCAAAACACTTTCTTTTGAATTTGCCTGACTTACCATTAATAAAAGTTATTACTGTTTCAATAAAACACACTTTCTTGATCAAATAAAGAAGGCAACATGACTGGAGCGTCAACAGCTGGGACCATATTCTTTATTTGGTCCCAAACAGAAAACAAGAATGTCTATTCAAGGCAAGTAGAAAACGAAAACACAATTGAGCTTCAAAATAATCTTTCTAGTAATAGTAACAGAATAGCACCTAAATGACGTGGAGGAAATACAGAAAGGGGCAGAACAATAAGATATGAAGAAAAGAAAAAGTAGAATCTCAAAGAACAAAACTAGAAACGGATTTTTTTTGAATTGTCATCGGATAAATGGTATCAAACTATTGCTAAAACGGAGTATAGGACAAAACAACATTGTGCTTCGAATCAGCCAAGCGATGTAGAGGATAAAAAACGTTTGTTCATCTGAATAGCAATAAGGTCGTAATCAAACAAAACTGCAAGATACAGATACATACTAAGGATACTCATTAAAACGCAATTGATGTAAGTTGTTTTTACCTGATTAAGTGGTGGAGATTTGAGAGGGTGCAGTGACAAACGCTACAGTCCTGAGATTATCACAGAGGCCACCAGAGTCACCCTTGAGAGCTCGGGGGCTGCTGCCTGTACTGCTATCAGACAGGGAACCAAAAGTCTTCTGCAAGACACCTGTCGGTGAAGTGTCCCCGCGGCCAGGACTGCTGCTGCTGCAGTCCCACCCATCGCCGATCATCAAATTGAGGGCGGAGGATGAGGCGTTTTTTGCACTAGGGGTGGCAGTGGTGGAGTTGAGAACCTCCGCTAGGGGTCCACCAACTGGGCTCTCCCATGTTATTGGGATCCAGCTTGTGTGCTGGTGGTGATGGCTTTGCTGCCGCTGGCGGTGGTGTTGGTCGGATTCGATGCCCAGACCCATGCCCATGCCCAGCCCCATGTCCATTACCAGCGGGTCATCTGATCGGGCTGTGGAGAGCTTGAGCGGCGAGAGTGTTAGCTTGTTGTTTGGGGAAGTGGGGGAGGGGAAATCAGAGGGGATGGAAATGGAGAGCTGGGTAGCGGAGGAAGTGGATGTGGTGGTGGAGGCGGCGGCGGCGGCGCTGCGCAAGTGCTCCATCTCCGACCATGAGAGCGCCGCTGAGCGGTGGTCTCTTGTAGTGGCGGTGGTGGTGGTGGGCCAGTCGTCGAAGAAGTGGCGTATGCCCGCCGGCCTTTGCTGCTGTTGCTGGGATTCATTACGTTGTGTTGTCAGAGGCAGGAGATTCATCTGGCCCAGCCCGAAGTCTGGGGCCTCCTCCACAAGACTTCGAGTCTCAAAGCTTATCAGATTGTTAGTCTTTGCCCCGGGCGTTACCATTCTTGATCGCCATGCATTGTCATTAAAAAGGCTGCTGTTCGTGGAGTCAAAAAACTGCCCAGATATATCACTTTTCATCCCGTTCAAATACCTGTCAAGCCCACAAACACAAACTGCTGAAGCCCACGACAGAAAAAAGGACAAAAAAAAACGGCAGAACATTCATCGAGATCTATGAGAAATTTCGAAAACATGAGACTTAATTCCACCCAAAGTGTACCGCAATGAAGAGTGTTTTTTTTCTCGGCAATCTATAATCTAACAGCATGTACTCAATTTTCAAAGAAATTCAACGGTTAAAAAAAAGTCCATGCCAACTAACAGAACAGATTATAATAGTATTATATTATAGGAGGAAAGGTTAACCAGTAACTTCGATCATAAATGCATTGTATGCGAGTGATCTTTTCGAGGTCCGCTGTCAGCACAGGCACCAATAAAGCCCACAAAACACGATGTGAAAAGCTTTTTATTATGGCTCTCACAAGTCTCAAGGTTATAGACATGACTAATAAAGTCTATAGATGTGGAGAAGACTTGGAAACAAATTTAAAAACACTAAAGGACTAAAGGACTACACTAGGTATACCCAGTTCTACAATATTGTTGACAGTTTCTCAAGGAATTGTCCCTTTCACCTCACAGTAGCCCCCCTCAGGAATCTTATCAAAACACTACTTTCAAATCAGCTGAGAAGTGCAAGAAAGAATGCAATGCAAACGACACCACCACTATCAAATTTGCAAGAACTGAACAGGAATTGATTGAAATTGTCATCTATCTTCGGAACACCCTTGGCAAGATCTTTAAAACCAGTCAGTATAAGTTGCCAATAAGATCCTTCCCTTTCCTAACAGCAGTATTCATCAAACGCTGTATTTATTCAGAAGTTTGTAGTCCGTAGATTTGTAACCATTTTCAGATCATACTCCATGATCCAATGTTATTTGAATATCTTCATAGGGTATCTTCATTCTGATGATGATGGATTATAAAGTATGATAAACATGGGTGGAAAATACTTACACGCTCAAATCCAAAAACTCGAGACTGAAACTAATACGCGATAGACTTGAAGGAAATTTTATGTCACTTTCTTTTCAATTGACTTCTTTTAATTGATATGAATTTAGCACTTTATTCTCAAAATTCCCAAATCCCTACTTTGGAATCAATTCTACAGTAGAAAGTCTTGATGTTCATCAAAATGCAATGGCTTAGAAAAAACGAACCACAAAAACAAAACAAAAATGGTCATTGATTGAACAGTATGTTGAGACAGCACCTGATGCATACAGGCCGGCAAAGCCCACAAATATCCGAATGAAACAAAAGACTTCTTTTTTATTATCAGTTCAGTAGGTCTCAACAGCTTCAAAATGCAGGAAGAATACAAAAACTAAACTTGTATAGTTCTGTAAAACTAATTATGAGTGGAAAACATCCAATACACGCATTCTTGTCTTTAAGGAAGTAATCTAATAGGCCTTCATATAGAAAACATAATCTTGTAAGAAGCTCAGTAAGCTTGAAGGTAAACAAAACATAAGAATAGCTCAAAGAGGTTTATCATAAGTGTGCAATATGTTACGGTTTTCTTTCCAGTTTACCTGTCGACGCTGAGCGGAATTTGATAGAGAGTGGTGGAAGCGTCGATGGATGCGGCGAAGGCGGAGTGCTTAAGCCCTGTGTGGTGCTGTTGTTGAGGTTGGCGTAAATTTGATAGAGAGGAAACGCTGCTATTACTATGAATACTATTACTAGCATTGGTGTTGTTAGCAGGATTTGCAGCGCTACGAGCAGCAGCCAGACTTGTTGATGTTGCAGACGAGGAATTGTTAGCAGCGCCGCCGGTGGAGGCGGCATGGGTGCTAGTTTGATTGGTAGTCTGGCCTTCCACAGGCTTTCTTGAACGGTGACGGCCTCTATTCATGTGCCGTTCACAATACTTCTGGTCTGGAACGGCGTCCCTGGAACAACGCCACTTCTTCCCATCCGTTCTGCGGCATCTTCCTGGCTCCGGATCCGCATTGTTGGCAAAACCCAAATGGAAAGAACTCCACCCCACTGCATCAAAACACACCAAACACCATTAACACACATACATAAATTGCACTGCATTGGGGTCTGAAACGGAACGGGACTTACAGTTGGGGCGGAGGGATCCTAAGCCTGGTGAAGACAGAGAGGAGAACATATTCAAGGGGTGATTTTTACGAATCGGAATCAGAAGCTCCGGCGGTACCGGTACGTTGGCCATCATGTACTTGAAAATTAAGGCCTGGTGCTCCAACTCCTGCCACTGCGACGGCGTAAACGGACTCAACCGTGTACCGCCAAATATTCCATGCATGCCGTTGCCTCCATTGTTAACAGCCACAGGCAGCATTCCTGCACGTTATGAAACACTTCAAGCTTCTATACAATACTCAAAATCAGATTTTGTTATATGAAAAAATGTCACAGCATCTGATTCTCTCATAAGTTTGTTGCAAACAAAAGTTTGTCAACAGAAACGAAAATCCACATTTGAGGTACTACACTCGTCTGATCCAAAAGCAGCATTTTTTCAAAGATTTCAATCTTCCACAGTTTTCTTCAACAAATATATACCATACGTTTGAAGTCCCACTTAGTGACCAAC
>VDFB02305883.1:0-20488 GCA_007258455.2 Sequoia sempervirens
CTCTTCAACCTCAAAACATCCATATCTTTTTTATTGATTTATTTTTCAAAATGTTGCTTCAATTTTTCTTTCTTTGTATAATTAATTTATTTTCCTTGAGATTACCCTACTCAACTTGCTTCTATAGCCTCAATGCAATGCCTAGTTAGAAGAATCTAGGGGCAATTGGCATATGATATCCATGTTGTTTTTTTGCAAGTATGTGCAATTTGTGTTGTCATTGATGTGAACATATCTATGTTGTTATTGCATTAATGTCAACCTTGGTGATGCTTTGATTAGTTGCATTATGTTGTCATTAGTAGTATAATTGGTGTCAACCTCTAGTGTTACTTTGATAAGCATGTATATGGTTGAGTTGCTATGTTGTAGATGGTTTGATTGTAATAAGGTGTTTCAGATGATGAGAATGTGTTTGTGATGCTTGTTTCCAAGTGCTTTTGAGAAAATTTGAAGAAAAGAGAAAACAGTGTGTTGGAGAGGTGTTCTATGTGTTAGAGTAGTGTTTTGGTTTTTCTCTACATTTCTTCATGGTTGAATATTTGCTTGTGTAGTTTAGATATGCTGATTAGAGGTGTTCATAGGTGTTATATCCAGAGTTCCAGGTTTTGGGTTATTGTGAAGAGAAAGTTGTGTTCACCAGTGTGTGAACTGTGCAGTCAATGGTGTTTGGGAGAAATGATTTTGCTCTGCATTTCTCTATAGTTTGTATTATGGTCTTGGAGTTTTGGAAGTATGTAGCACCCCTCCATTTTGCTCGTTTGATTGATCAGTGTTTTTATGTATGCTTCATTTATGTTAGCACTCTGACTTTGATACTTGGCTACTTTTGGACTGCTATTTGTTAGTGATGTAAACATTATATTTTGATGTGATGGGATTTTAATTATATGTTATCATTAAGGCATGTTTTGAATTAGCGTAACAATTGTTTAATTTAAAATGCTTTATGCTTTAATTATATTGTTGATTGATTAGACTCGTCAGTTTTAAAATCTGTATTGGTGAAGGGGACAGGATTGTATCACTCGCTTGCGAGTGCCCTACGATTTTTGAGATTTCCGCTTCACGGTGTGTCTTATTATATATATATGTATATTGCATGTTCAACATACTCTTTGCTCGCAGGTTGACAGGTATAGGACATCGACTCCACTTGGCTTCACAAGTTTGAGCGTGTCCATTGACCAATGGTAATCGATTGGGAGATAGTAGCTAGGTTTCCCGTGCCAAGTCGTCACCCTAGTCATAGTTGTCGTCGGGTTGAGCGGGTTGGATTTGGTTCTTTCCTCTCTGGTTAACTAATTTTTTCCTTATTTTAATGGTTATTAAATGGTAGATATGGTTTAAATGATGATTTAACATATTTAGTTTCAATGTTGAAATGCAATTTATTCCATTGGTTATTTTGATTTAATTAATAAAATCATTTTTAGTTTATTGATTAACTAGGTTAATGGTGATAAATTAAATGAAATAGTTATTTTGCCATTATTGTGTATTTAGATTTAAATTTATAATGAAAATAGAAATCATATTAGATATTTAAGTTAAATGATAATAAAAAAATAGAAATGTATTTAAATTTCACATTTTGGAAATTTTGAATAAAACATATTCTTGCAACTTTGAGATTTTTGGTTTTAAATGAAATTTTGAAATGTATGAAATAGGATTTTGAAAGTAAATTATTTTAAAAATTTAAAATGTAAATATCCTCCAAATGTTTTAAAATTAGTGGGTGGGATATTTTAGGGTTTTGGCCAAATTTGGGGAAAGCCCTATGTAAAGAAATGAAACTTCATTTTGTTTGCAATTTTTTGTTTTTGGTGGAGAGCTTTGTTGGGGATGATTTTGGAGTTGAAGGAGAGATTGAAACCACCATTGTTGAAGGCTTCAAACTTGGGGAGAAAACACAAGGTTCATTCTTTTCTTTCTTCTCTTTTCTTGTTTCATTTTGGAAAAGCTTTAAATCTGGAAATGTTGTTTTAGATTCAAGAAAAATCCATGTAAAATGCATTCAAACTTGTAAACTGTGGTTAGATTTGAGAAAGAAAACCAAAACAAGAATTTACACAATGGAAATAGGAAGAAAACCAAAAGAAAATCTCTATTTCAAACTAAATCTTTAAACCCTTTTGTTGTTTGAGCAAATTTATTTATGTTCTTGCAAATTTGTTCATTTGCACAATATCACTGTAAATGGAAAATCTGGGTATATATATTTGTAAATATACCTATGCATATGAATACACAGATATATTTACAAATATATATACTGTGTTCTTTTAAAATTTTGTTTCAAAAAATTTAGGGCTTTTAAAAAACGTACCCTTGTTTCGCCATATTTAAAAAAACGGTTTTTAAATGCAATTTTTTTTTACATGGAGGAGTGGTCGGCTCCCCAACCCATGCACTGCATAATGGGGATGTGCCCCCATCTAAAACTCCCCCTCTCCACTGGAAAGCAACATGAAGGCAATACTACTTCCATTGCGCCACTCAACACGGCACCAGTGGTAGCCACGTCTTATTCAGTAAGTATATCATTTTGTTTTCAAAAAGAAATTTAAATTTATTTTTTTGTTTTTACTTTTATTTTATAAATATTATTTAATATTAAAATAATATTATTATATAATAATATATATATATCTATATATATATTATATATATATTATATTATATATGTAATATATGTAATATATAATATATAATATTATTTTAATATTTAAATAATAATTTATTTATATTTATATTATATATATAATGTATATATGTATATATATATATATATATTTAAATAGATTATTTAGTTTGGTTAAACTGTTATTATCAATGAGATTTAAATATTTAAATAAATAAATATATCATAGTATATATACATTGAATATATATTTTTATGTATTTATATATTTAATGTATATTGTATTTTTGGTATAGATGAGTTTTAATTAATTAATTGATTCTAAGTTGAAATAAAGACTATTTGATTTTTAATTAAATGTTTATTTGTTAAAATATTTTGATTATGAATATAATTGTTAAACTTAGAGTTAATGAATGATTCATTTTAGTCAAATGACTTTAATTATTAAAATGCTTTGATTATGGAATTTAATTGTGAAACTTAGAGTAAATGATTGGGTTTTAAATACTTCAATGTCGTGAAATGAAATTGGTGTATTTGATTGGATAAATGCAAGTAATGAAAACTGTGATTGATTGGATTTAGGAAATCTGAACATTAACTTATTTAATTGCTTGAAATGCTTTTAGTGTTTATTTGTTCTTTCTCGAGGTTCGTGAAATAGAGTAAATATTTTGAAGTCTTCCAGATAGGGGTACACTTATTGTTTTGGGTTGTCATTTTGATAGTCAACCTTTGGATTCTTTGGGTAGTGCATCAAATCTTATCCAACTTTAACCCGGTTATTGAGAACGGGATGTGTGGACTTGAGGTCCTGTATAGGAGTCATTCTCCTTAGGTCGCACTTGTGTACCCTTGAGTGTGGATCTACTCCACGAGTTGTCTTAGAGGAGTGGCTTGCAATGGGGGTCGACACACAAAGTGGTGTCAGGGAAACTCTTTGCAAGTTGGTTAATTCAGTGATAACATAATAAACTTTTAGAAGCTTAGGTTGCATCAAACATTTATCAAGATTAATTATGCCTCGCTCATGGACCAAAGGGCTTGTCTAGACTTGGGATGAGACGAGAAGGCCTAGAATGGCAAGGTCATCTATCTTGTCTTCACGAGAGGTATTTGATTCCGCATGAGTGAGCATGGGTGCTAGGATTTCGGTAGAGGCCACCAGGATAACCCATGGTGGGGGCCGGAGCCTAGGAAGATTCCCAGAGGATATCCCTTGATGAGCTATGCGATGGCACTCTTTCTAAGTCAACAATTTGTATTTGGTCTTTGTGACATTCTTGATCTAATTTATGTCTGGAAGCAATGTGACTTATGTCAGTGGTGTGAGTCGTACTAGAGTTGTTCGTATGACCGTTCAGTTCATGTGATGTGGTACCTGTATTTATTTCGTATCAGTTTTGTGTAGCCTATGTCTAGAGGTAGGAGGTCTTGCCTAGGAATCCTTGTTACTATCTCCTAGCACGGGGGGTGAGCCTTTGGGTATCACATGGTTGGGTGGAGCGTGCACCATAATCCATTGGGTCGGCTTTTGTTTGTATGGACGAGACTTCCAGTTGGAGAGCTCGTGGGATCTAGTTCTTCATACTTTATTCTTTCAGTTACTATTGTAATTTTATACCCCTCTTTGTATCGAGGTGGAAGTTGTAATTGTAATCCTTATATTTTGGAAGTATCTCATTCGGGGAATGAGTGTTGTAACCATATTGTAAAGTATATTATTGGGATCACATGGAATTCTTATGTCTTTGATTTAATTTTATAATGTATGGAATGTATGAGCAATTAATTGTTAAGCAATTTTATGTAATGGTTTTATTTCATGTTCATGTTTGGATTGAAGTAAACTCAGTCTCGTAACCTTAGGGAATGTTGGCAATACGTAGTGAACTTACTTGTTAATTATACTTAAACAAAAAAAAAAAATTATCGCGTTTGATTAGTAATTCACCACTTTCCCTAGGGTTGCATGGCGAGGTGTTACAAAGTATGCTTATATTGCTAGTATCTATCTCCAATTTGATTTTTTTGTGTTTTGGTGCTCCACAAGGTTGGATTTAGGTGTTGCAATGTGTGGAAGGTTAATCGGTTGCACAGGATGAGTGTGAGATGGAAGTTATTGTGAAGGAATTTGTTGGATTTTAGGGTGTTTGTGGAATATTACAAAGTGTGTTCAAGTGAGTCATCTTTGGATGAAAAGGAAGTGTGTACTTAATTGTTTAATGGTGTTAACATGTTCGATTAATATTGGTTGTTTACACTAATTATGGATATGATTTGATGTTTGTGGAAGTGTGGAATGGTGTCTATGTATGATTTGGGTCCAAGTTAAGGTGTGGTATGGTTGGCCTTCATTCCTTCCCACTGCAAGAATGCTTAGTGTTGACCTAATTTTAGTTTGCATGGTTGATGTGCATAGTCAACCTTGGAGAATGTTTTCAAGGTTGAAGAAGGTATAAATAAGTGTTGAGTTAATGGAAAATTTAGTGTGAAGTGCGTGTGATGCGAGATGTAATGTGAAGTGTGAATTTTTGAAGTGTAATGTGAGCTTTAATGTGTTAGGCCATTGGAAGTAGTGAGTAGAAGGTGTCTACATTCTTCATAAAGGAAAAAAATGTACTGGTGATGTTGTGGTGGATCTTTTTGTTGCATTGAGATGGATTTCTCATTGTAAAATTTTTGTTTCTTTTTCTTTCTAATCTGGTAGTGCGTCCTTCTTTTCTTTTGGTCAGTGAGCCCTCTGATAGTGAGCCCATTGTATTCGATGTTGTAATTACTTTATATTATGAGCTAATCCTCATTGTGGTGTTCCCCTTCTTGGGTTTTCCATGTAAATCTGGTGCTCTCATGTGTTTGATGTGTTTGCATTACTATTTTTCATGTTTACATTCTACTAATACTTGATAAGGATTTTAGTGGTTGTTAAGGGTTTAAGGATTAATATAGATCTGAATGTTAAAGAGGGTTTTAATGTGTTAAGGTACAACTGATTCACTCCTCTCTCTCAGTTGTCTTATGCATTCAAAAATTGGTATCAGAGAAAGGTTCCTTGAAAGAAAGCTTAACCGCTTGAGGTAGATCTGGGATGGTGCACAAGAAGGAGGCTCCTTTTATTTGATGGATGTAATTATGCATTCTGGAAGACCAAGATGGAAGGTTTTCTTGTTTCACTAGGGTTTGGAGTTTGGAAGTCTATTGAATCTAAATATATTGTGCCTAGAAATGGTCTGATCATTGATGATGAGATCAAGGCCTATGAGAACAATGGGAAAGCAAGGTATGCTCTTTTGAGTAGTATTTCTATTATTGAACTTGTGAAAGTTATGAATCTTAAAACTGCCAATGAGATTTGGAAAAAATTTGGAAAGTATTTACGAAGGAGATGAGAAAGTCAAGCAAGCTAATATGTAGAACCTATGCATGATTTCGAGGTAGGGAAAGGTGTTTAGTACCTTGTGAAGAGAACTCTAGTTGCTCATTTGATACAATGAATTAATTTTTAACAGTAGCAGTATTGACTTGTTTTGAGTAGGCTTCTCTTACTATAGGTAACCTCACAAGTAACCTCATTATCTGTGTAATAGCTACTTCTAAAGAATCTACATGCAATCCTCTCATGAAAACAACATTATCTATCAAAGTCTTTGTAAATTTCCTAGATACGTATTTATCTTACCCCATTAGCATATGAAAATAACTTCTAGCCAACTTGCCTACTGGAATATGGGAAGAAAATCTTGGTCATCAAGGATGAGGCTATGATTAAATGGCTCTCAATGAATTGGATCACCCCCTATTTTGCTAAATTTAAAAAAACAATGCATATATTTTGTGGCTAAAAATTCTAAAATTGTTGAGTACATGTTCTTCCTTTGATTGTTGGGATCAATTGATGCAAGAGTATCCCTGGTTGTCAAGCAATCTTGTATCAACCAAAAACATTTCTTTCTTTCAATTTAGTTGTAGCTGTCTCAGTAGTTTCTTTCACATTTTACCATTGAATCATTTCTCAGCTCGTGGAGTAGGATATAACTTCTACATGAGGTCATCTACAAAATATCTAGATTTTAGGAGATTTTCATTCATTTGCAGAATGTTATGGCTCTCAAAATTTCACTACCGATTCTTAGACAAAGCATTCAAGGCCTATTTGGCTTAGATAAGTTGTGCAGACCTTTTCTAGAACATGTGGAGCTTAATGAAACACCATTCAAGAATTTTAGGTCCAAGGGGAACTTTCTTGGAGATCCACAATTCATTTCATTTGTTAATGGGTTATATTTTTATGTTTGAGGCCGACCTACACGTTTGATCTTGCATTGGGTTTGTAAACCATTGAGGCCGACGTGGATCATAATTGAAGCTAGAGATTCATATTTAAGATCATTTTTAATTCATTAGAAAGTAGTCAATCAAGTAGATCATTAATAGTAGTTCACAATTCAATCCAACCTTCTAGGTTGTGGAGTTTGAAAATTGTCCCTTGATTCATAAACAATTAACAATACAACTTAATTTATTACCTTTGAATTAAATAAATAAATTCAAATGAAAATATGAGTATTCGATACAAATCATTGAATATTAGTGTCAAATATTCAATGTTGAGAACCCTTAAAGCCAAAATTTTTACCTTGAACATAAATGTTGGGTCTCTAATATTCTATCTAATGATATGACCCTAATATAATATATATATCCTCAATATGATGAGTTAAACACTTGTGGTATGCTTAACCTTAACATTAGTTTTAGTTAATACCTTAAATACTCTTTATTAGGATGAAGGGGTATTTCCCTACATGGTTAAGCCTATAAACAAAGGGGAGATGTTCCTCCCAAATCATCATGACATCAATTATTCAATTCATATCATATTTTCTGATTATTGGAGGTAACCCCTCAAAATGGTTTGCTATTTTTTGGTTTTTTACTAATATTTCTAAGAAATATCATAATAAGTGGTATCACAACTATGATTTGGACCAACATTTTGTTTCTACCATAACTTTCAAACTAGTGTGAATTTGGGTTTTTTTTTTGGGTTCTTAGGTATGTAGTATATAAGCTCTCTAAAAAAAATCAGACTTTGAAGGTTAAGTTTTTTAACATTTATTGATATTTTATTATTTTTGATTAATTTTCTCTATAGGTCAAAATTTTTGGATTTTTTTTTTTAAATTTACATTTTTGGAAAGCTTATCAAAAATTAGGAAGGGTATGTGTTTTGTAATTTACTACTAAAAATAAAATAAATTCTTTAATTTAGTGGTCAAAGTTTAGTCAAAATTTTCATTATTTTGCTCTATAAGCTATAATTTTAGGAATTTAAAAATATTATACTTTTGGAAAACTTATAAAAATTATGTAGCGTTAATTCTTTGTAATTTACTATTAGAAATAAAATAAGCTCCTTAATTTAGTGGTCAATTTTTTTATGGATATAACTCACATTAGATACTATTCTCCCTTAATAAAGAGGAACCTATAATTCAAAGTAAAAAAAAACTTGAATCCATGCCATATTTAGGACCATAGGGCTCTTTTATGAAAGAGGAAACATATGACCATCTTTATTGTCCACCAAAAAATGAGGGAATAGTTCCACCAAATTGTGAAAAATGGTACATTTCATTAAGAATAAGTTATTTGACCCATTTTCAACATCCTTAAATGAGGGATATGTAGGTTTGAAAAAGTAATAGTATCAAAATTAAGGGGTTCAAAAAGCCACCAAGGTGGGTACAACCCTAATAGACAAAATCAAGGAATAGGTCAATCTTTTCAAGGTTCTAAATTAAACCTAACCAAAATAGATATAAGCAAGTTTGGTGGTACAAATGCAACTTGTAGTGTCCCTTCGTTTCAACTGTCTTGGATCTGGTGTAAGTTCATTTGGTTAAATTGAGTTGTCTTTTTTTTGTGTTCAATATTATATTGTTGTGATAAAGTAATATTATAACTAGCCTTGATTAATCAATTAAATTAAATTAAATTGATTACAAGGTGACTTAGTTAATTGGGGTTAAAATAATAATTAAGTAAATAAATTAATTTATGTTTAAGAGGGAATATTATCTATATTTGATTTATTGAAAAAGAATGAATTGACCTATGTCAATTAAATGTTTTATATTGTGATAATTATTTGATTATATTAAATAATGGAATTAAGAATATGTTCTAAATAGTTTTCTTTAATTATTTTATAAAATTTCACAATGAGTATATAAATAAAATGTAACTGATTAAGTATTATTCTTTATATATATAGTATGTTAGCTAAGAATATATTTGTATGTTTTTTAAAAACAAGTAAGGTATATTAGCAATTAGTATAAATATGATAAACATTTGATATGTTTAATGTATTTGATTAGAAAACAAAGATATTGCAATAATATAATATCATATATAAACATAATAAATGATCTTGGTTGGTGGAATTCAAGTACGAGTTTCTTTCTAGAAATTCTTTAATTTTGAGATTTTCTGAGATCTATTATATATATTATTTTTTGATTAATTGTAAGGAGTGATTTCTCTCATATGAAGAAATAAGAGATGCTATAAAATAAAAAAATACTCTAATTGGATAAGTTTTATTGAATGAGTATTTAATTGTATATGTAATTAAAGTAAATTGTTTTAAATAGATAGGTTAGTTAACTAGTATAATTCTAACATAATGTTAGATGACTTATTCTTATTTAGATTTAAGTATGCTTTAGGAATTTAAATAAGAGAATTTTATCTTATGAATAATTAATTAAGGATAAGTGGAGCTGAATTGTTTAACATTGAAAATAGAATAAATTTGTAGATGAATATCTTCTCCATGTAATCCTGTTTTTGGGATACACTTGTCTTCTGGGTGGAACCTGACTTTACACTTGTTAGTTCCAATTGTTTGAAAGCTTCTAAAGCTTTTATTTTCCTCACACCTGTCCATTGCATGGGCTGGAGCATTTTACTCTCTTTCCACCTGTCAATTGCATTTTTGCCTGAAAGTTTCTGAAGCCTTTTTAATTTTGGGACTTAAAAAAAATGGTTTTTTTTTCACGGGAAGTTCCTGGGGTCTATTGGGGGAAAAAGTAATTTTGGGAGGAGCAGGAAGAAGCGGGAGGGCAGCGACAAGGGCTTCTAACTTGTGCAAATCACCATTTCAGTTTTGCTGGATGACCATACCTTGTTCCAAAGCTTTCATTTTTGCACAGGCGGGAAGAATGCTGGAAAAGGTTGTGGAGTCAGTATTTACACCTGCTAATAGCATTAAGAGTTATCTGGATTTGATTTGATATGCTTACTCCTCAATGCATAAGGAAATCCCTCTGTGTGAACAACCACTAGTTTCCTTCCTTAGTCTAGTAGGAAGAATTAATTAAGACAACAAATACTATCTTCAATACTAAGGAATTTAGTTATGTGAGCAACTATTTAATGCTAAAAAGGCATTACAATATAATAAAGTTATTTCTTTTATTTTATCTCTATCAAATTTTATTTGGAAAATAAATAAATTTAAGATTGTGAATTGATTAGATAATAATAGACGTTTGTTTTCTTTTTCATCTCAAATAATTATAATAATCTGCTAAAATGGATTAGAAGTTTAGTAAATAGATTTATTGGAAGTTTCCAAATTACTCAAGATTTTTTTAACAAAAAAACATGTTCTTATAATTTGATTTATTTTATTTTATTATTAAATTAGAAGCCCTTAAATCTCGTCTAAGTTTTAAAGCAATAAATCAAATATCTTGATTTATTTACTTAATTATTTATTTATTTAGTTATGTATTTATTTCCCAAATTCTCTCTTTTATTTTACATTTCTTCTCCATTACATGCAATGATTAGCTTGAAATTCACTTTTAACTACAAGTAAATAATTAGTTATTAGTAAATAAAATATCTTAATTAGATTTACATGCAATGATTAACTTGAAATTAGTAAACTATTAGTAATGAATTTTCTACTTAATGTTTTTTACTTTAAAATCATACATATTTGGTAAAAGTGATTAGTTTTAATTATGCTTGGTTAATATTGCCTTAATTCATTTATTTTACAAAGGTATGTTAGAAAAGATTTAGTTAGTTAAAATTTCAAAGTAATTAATGTTGGTTTAAATATATCTTCAAAAGAAAACTTATTTTTTAGATGACTTAATAAAATTTATGATTAAGTAAAAAGAATGTTAATGTTAAAATTATCGTTGTAACCAATAATAAGTGTTAGTTTAGAATGTATTCCCAAATTAATTTATAAGGTAAATGTTATTAAAGTTATACTATCTACAAGATGAGTAGCATTAGTTTATCTTATTTTATAGTTAGTACATATATATATATATATATCATATGAAGCTTTTGAGTAGAGGATCAGGTTTAGGTTTTTTTTTATTTGAGTATTATAATTAAGGAAGTAAAAATTGTAGATTATTATCAAATGGTTAATCCTTTCATGTTCTTATTAAATTGGTTTATTTATCAAATTGAAAAGAGAATGTTTAAACAAGTGGAGTATGCAATATGCTTGTAAGTTTTCTTGTGTTCTCCTGATTGATTGAATTTTGCATTGATTTATTTTCCGTTTTAACAAGTTTATAAGTCAAGCCTTGATGTGAGTCTCTTTGGGAACCCAAGTATTTGTGTACCCTTTAGTTGGGAGTATATGAATATTGGTGTCATAGAATCCCTTGCTTTACCTATGTATGCCTCTGGAAGCAATCACCTTGTATGAGGTCGTTGAGATTGATGTATGTTATGTTTTGGTTGACCTTGTGGTTTGGTCTTGTGATCATTTTGCTTGTCTTTCTAGGTCATGGGTCTTTCTTGTCAACTCCTAGCATGGGGAGTGGACCTTCGGGTCCACGCGATTAGGTTCCCAAGTTGTTTTCATGATGTGGAAGCGAATGTAGAGATTCCAGAGCTTCACATTGTGGAAGACTATTCCTCACTTTGTACCTTATTCTTCATCAATGTATCATTCTTGTACTCGATGTACTCTTCCCGTTGATATAAGGGAAGCATTATGTAATGTACTATTGTATATTTGATGTGTTGTATATGTGGAAATATGTTCCACAGTTGTATCATGGAACTATAAATTGAATTGTAATAAAATGATGTATAGTTTTCCTCTCTTTGATCATGGATGGTTGTATGTCATCATTATGTAATTTCTTGGTTTTTATTGTCTTTCATCTTGATAAAAGTTTAGGTTTCGTAATGACCATTTTGTGGGCCCTAGAGGATGTAGATAACTTTGTAAATGTATAATTGTTTTTCATGTAATGAATGTACAAATTTATCTTATGCAATGTTTCATTGCCAAAAAAAAAATTGTGCGGTGTTTGTTGTCCTTTGGGGTTCACATGGCATGGTGTTACAACACTTCATGGATAAGTCTCATGGAACAATATTTTTAACTGCATAATATATTAGATGATATAATTTTTGACATAGCCTCGTTACATTTAGAATTTGAACCTTATCAAGGGTACAAATAGATGATGGGTGAAAAAAAAAGGGAAATTACTTAGTTGGAGAGAATTTACCAATGAATTAGTAGCCCACACTAGGAGTAACCATGGAAGGGGAGCTATTTTACCAAACTTACAAATTTAAAACAAATAGGGTCTATAACAGAATACAATGTTGAACACATGAGATTGAAAATTCAAACTCAAGATGTGACACCTTATCAAAGGCTACAAATCTACATCAATGGAATTAATGAACAAATTAAACATGATCATTTATTAGAACCTTGTGTAGTTATAAAAGCAATGCAACAAGCATTACATATTGAGCAAAGAAACCTCACTACAAAAAGATCAACACAAGGCCAAATAGGAGGATGGAAAGACAAAAATGTCACTAACCCTCCTAACAAAAATGGGGCTAACCTTTTTAGCCAAAAACAAATAATTAAGATCTCTCCTCAACAAGAGGCATATAAAAGAGAAAAAAGGTCTATGTTGGCATTGTGATAACAAATGATCTAGGGGCCATAAATGTGGCAATAATGAGAAGGGATAATGATTCTTGAGAATGCGGTTAAAGAAGAGGAAGAAGTATCTATAAAAGAACCAAATATGGAAATAAAGAGTGAAAATTTAGAGGAAGAAGACAATACTACTATCTCATTACATGTATTGAATGGAACAAGAACACGACAAACACTTAAATTTTTTTATTATATATATAAGAAAGACAACTGTGTTGATTGATACATGTATTACACATAACTTTATTGATAGAAGATTAACTCATGAGGCTTAATTCTTTTGTACATCCAACTTCTAACTTTCAAGTCATGGTATTTGGTAGAAAATAACTCTCTTGTGGTGGTAAGTGACATCAAATAAAAATTTCAATGGGAAATTTCCATCTAGATTCAGAAATGTTTGCTATTCCAATAGGAGGAGCATATGCAATTTTATGAGTACAATGAATTAAACAATTGGGAACAATCTCCTTCACTTTTTAAGAATTATTTACGACTTTCAACTCTAATGGATAAAATTATAAACTTATAGGAATAACATCACCACCAAATCAAATTATTAGCTCCCATAGGATGGAAAAATTAATTAAGAAAGGTTGATATGGTCTAGTGACATAACTAAATTTTATAGAAGCACAAGATGTGAAAAATCAACATCCACAAGAAATTCAATAGATCATTAAAAAATAATTACCAATAAATTTTTATAGAACCTAAGATTATTTCTCCAATTAGAGACCATGATCATGTGCCATTGAATTAATACTTGGAAGCATTCCTCCAAACATTGGACCTTATCATTATCCTTATGAATAAAAGGAAAAATTTGAAAAAATAGTCAAGGAAATATTGGATTTAGGAATTATTCACCCTAGTAAGTCCATACTAATCTCTAGTCATCATGGTTAAAAAGAAGGACGAGTCATGGAGAATGTTTCCTGATTATAGGGAACTCAATAATGTCACTCTTAAGGATAACTTTCCTATTTGTACTATTGATGAATTATTAGATGAACTAAATGGAGCTATTTTCTTAACTAAGTTAGATTTATGTTTTGATTTTCATCAAATTCGAGGATATACATAAAACTACCTTTAAAACACACGAGAGACATTAGAAATTCTTAGTAATACCATTTGGTTTAACTAATGCCCCATAAAATTTTCAAAGCCTCATGAACTCAATACTTCACCCATTTCTTTGAAAATTTGTGGTGGAATTCTTTGATGATATCATGTTATCTATAGTAAATCATGGGAAACACATTTGTAACTTGTGGATAAGATATTAAATATATGCCAAGAAATCCAAATGTATCTTTGGGGTAAAAGAAATAGAATACTTGGGACATGTGGTGTCACATGAAGGTGTTAAGATAAACCCCAAGAATATTGTTGCAATGAAAGAATGACAAAAACCTAAAAATATCAAAGGGTTGAGAGGATTTTTGGGTCTAACAAGATACTATAGAAAATTTATTCGTAATTATGCTTGTATTAGAGCACTCTTAACAATTTTATTAAAGAATGATTTTTTTCATGGTTAGAGCTAGCCACTCAAGCCTTCCAACAACTAAAATAAGCTCTCACTTCAACCCCAGTACTAGCTACCCTACAATTCTCTAAAACATTTGTGGTAGAATGTGATGCTTTTGGACATGGAATTTGGGAAATACTAATGCAAGAAGGGTGTCCATTAGCAATTGAGAGTCGACAACTCAAAGGAAAAAACTTGCTAAGGCCCTCATATAAGAAGGAAATGGTAGCCATTATTCATGAAATTAAAAAATGACATCCATATTTAATGGGAAGGCATTTCAAAGTCAAGAATAATCATGGGATTCTAAAATAATTTTTAGAAAAATGACTATCCTCATCAGAACAACAAAAATGGGTTAACACAATGCTAGGATATGACTTTGAAATCATTTATAAAAAGGGTAAAGAAAATGTTGTAGTTGATGTCCTTTTTTGATAAGAAAAATAAGAAGAAAATATTTTTTTCATTTATTTAATACAACCAAAATGGTTAGATGTTGCACAAAAAGAGTGGAAAAATGATCCTCAAATATATAATTTCATTCTATTAAACTTCAACAAGACCCATCTTATTTTGATAAGTATGTTTAGAAAGAAGATTCATTATGGTACAAAGATAGATTATTTTAATGTAAAATTGTAACTTATAAGAATACATATTATCTCAAATGTATGACTTGCTGATAGGACATTCATGGTTTTTAAAGACCTACCATCATATATAGAAAGATTTATTTTGGGAAGGTTTGGAAGATTTATACTCATGAAGCATGGGTCAATGAGTTTGACTTGTAAAACTACACAGTCGAAACCTAATAGCAATATCACAATATCATATTTTTTTATTATTGGAGGTAACCCCCTCAAAGTGGCCTGCTATATTTTTTATTTTTTACTAATATTTCCAAGAAATATCATAATAATAAACCCCATGCACAAGTTGTGAACTTTAAACACTTATCCATAAGCATTAAATATTCATTAAGTAATAATATTAGGATTGTGAAGCCTAAAGATAAATCTCTTAATTTGGATGATAAACTTTCAACCAAGTATCCCAAACCCAAAACCTTAAAACCTAAACTTTATACATTAAACTAAGCACTAACCCCTAAAGGTTAAACCTCATGCCTTGATTCTTGAATTTTTTAAAATGAAATTTTAAACCTTAAATATATTAAACCTTAAAATCTATCCTAACCATAGTGCATTGAGCCTTATTTCTTTAATTCATAAACTATTAGTGTTGAATAAGCATAGCGTTTTGTAATTCTTTCTCTATTTTGGCTAACAATTTTTGGAATAAATAAATTAGATCTAATGTAGTGTAGAAAGTTGTATAGCTTAACAATTTCACATTATGTTTTGTTTGCCCAATTTGTTGTACTTATTTAAGCTTCTAATTTTCCAAATTATGCATTCCAAAGCCTAATTTTTATCATTTTCCAAAGGAGGACAATCATTAAACAAATGCATCCAATCATTAAATTGTCCTTGATTTTGAGTATCCTGGAAATTTGGGCCAGGACCCATTCACCCATAGGTGATTGGGCTCCCCTTCTTAGCAAAGGCCCAAATTTAAATATGTTGTTGGTGGTATTTTAACATCCAAAATTCAAATATGAAGTGACGGATTTTGAAATCTAATTTTTGGAAAATTGGATAAGCACGTATAAATACCTAGTCTTTGATCATTTGAAACTAGAACACAATTTAGAGAACTTACAATCAAGCATAATTGTAAAGAGCATTCAAGAGAAACATTATCAGTCATTTATAGCAGCAATCCAAGATCCAACATCATGTCAAATTTTATGTGTGTTCATATTTGTGTGAGGGGGAAATAATCCATCAAGAAAGATGTGAAAACAAGATCAAATGCAAGATTGAAATCATAAACTATCTAATCCAAAACACTTAATCTATCTTATTCCATCACTCATGAAATGTACAAATCTATGCTATTTGAATGAAATGAGATGCTAAGATATTAAAAAAAAATTCAAAAAAACAAAAGAAGAGTTTACCATCCCATGTTGGAGTGTATTTGCATGATATTGGGTTGTTTGTATCATTGCAAAACCTCCATTGCTTGGTGCAAAAACTTGGTGAACGATGCTTGTGTTTGAAGAAATGAGGAAGCTCTATCAATGGTGATTTTGACAACACTTCGTTGCATAAGGTAAGTTGAAATTATGATCCTTATTTGTGAGGAGAGGAGTTTGTTATATAGGAAATTAGATTTTGAATCAACGGTCAAGATCGTATTGGAGAATATCTAGATCAACAGTCAACATGTGTTGAGCGGATTTAGACATGTGAAGATTGTGCAAAGTTGATTGCACAATTAGGGTGATTGAAGAATAGATTGGATAGAACTAGGGTTTTAGATTGATTAGTTAGCAATTGATTGATCAATTAGGGTTTAGTTAGGAATTAGATGGTCGAGTTAGCAAAATTAGATTGCTTACTTAGCAATCCATGATTTTCTTAATCAAAAAGTGGTTGAGGAATATTAATTAATTAATTAATTCCTTTTTGTGTTAAATGCGCAAATCAACTTTGACTTTTGCAAATAAAGCTGCATTAGTTTGATTTGATTTTTGATAATTGATTTGATTAGTTTGATTTGATTATTCAAATTTCAAGGAGGGAAAACATGATAATTAAATTATTATAATTTAATAATTCAATTAATTTTGAGGAATAAGGTGAATTAGTGTGTAATCAAATAATTGGCGTCGTTTGACTAATTAGGATGAAATAAGATTAAATTAGGACTTTATTAAATAAATGCAATTTATTTAAATAGTCAAAATGACGAAAACATGAATTAATCAAATAACACTGTTTTATTCAATTAAAAGTAGAAATAGGGTTTTCAAAACTTTATTAAATAAAAAAAATTATTTAATTTGTCAAAAAATGATGAAATAGTGATTTTGAGATGATTTGAGATGCTTTAGAGATGTTTCGAGTTGATTCCAAGATGTTCCAAGATGTTCTGAGTTGATTCAAAGTCGTTCTGAGACATTTTGAGTTGATTTGAAGATGTTTTGAGTTGATTCTAAGATGTTTTGAGATGTTTCGTTGAGGGTAGCAATGAGTCAGTCCATGAAACGCGTGGAAGTTTTTGCCTTAGCCAAAAATTCGAACGGCGATCTAACAAACGGGATCCGATTAATAAATCCGGGATCCCGAGGCCCCAGATCAGAACGGATCCCGCTTTTTAAAGTAATCGTGGATCCCGCTTTCCCATCTGACCAAGCAATGGAAACGAACGATCCCGGATGCAGGTTGAAACGGATCCGGATGATAAAACACCTGATCCCCGATGACAATAATGGGATCCCCGAAGCTGTATAAATTGGGATCCCGCTTATACTATTATTTTTTTAAAAGAATATCGCTCAATAATGGGACCCGAGTGATTGTCAGATATAACTCCACAACCAAATTACAGTAATTCCCAGCACCTATTCCTCTCGCTTTCTTTGCATTTTTTTAGTTTGAATTGAAATTTTAAAAGAAATAGGTTAATTTAGCATGTATTTTTTTTAATTTATGTCATGTTTTAATCATTTTTTTAATTGTTATAGTAGAATTCAATAATTGTCAAAATAGATGAAAACTTGCAATGAAACTTAAATGTTTTTTAATAAAAACGAAAAAAACACCTTGAATTGTGTTTTAGAAACAAAATTTAACTTTTAAATCTTAAATTGTTTGATTAAACCCAAAAAAAATTGATTTTGAAAACCCTAATTGAAACAAAACAAAAAAAATTGCATTTCAAAACCCTAGAAATCGAAATGAAATAAAAACATCGCATTTACAAATCCAAATCGAGCTTTTTGAAACCCTGAATTCAAATCAAACGAAAAAAATTGAATTTGAAAACCCTAGTTTGAATTGAAATGAAAAAATTTCATTAAAAACCCTAATTGTTTAAAACTGAAACCCTAAATTGAATTGGAACAAAAAAATTGTTAAAACCCTTAATTGAATCTAACAAAAAATCTCATTCTGCCATTGCTTAAAATGTTTTGAATTTTTATTTTGTTTGTATGGAAAAAAGATATATATTAAACTTTAGTTTCAATTTTAAATTATAATTAGATTAGAAATCAATATGTTAAAGAATGGTTAAAATTCATAAAGTTTATCTTGATGTTTGTTTGCAAATTTAGTTAACAAATTTGTAAATCTAAACACGTACACTCGATTCCAATTGACACTAACTTGCAACTCTAAATTATGCCAAGGGCCACCCAAACTTCACCCTAAGTTTGCTAAACCCTAGACCCTAAACTATAAAATCTAAACCCATAACACTAAAGCATTTGAAATTTATGAACCCTAGACCCTAATCTTTCATTGGAAATACCTAAAATTATGTAGGTTCAATATCAAGAATGGGTCTATTTGGTAGATTTATGAAAACTATTTTGAATATCTAAAATTCCATAAAAGTATAATTATAGCAATTCCAATTGGAAACACTTGGGTACATATATATCAGATGAAATTTAAATCTAGGAAGGTGTCTATCATATAGGCGAGTTGATAATACATGGAAAGAGGTTTGTATGGGAATATATGTATTAAGAAAAACATACCACATGACCTCTATAGGATTTTTAAGATGTGATCCTAGATAATAATCCACCCATCCTCAATCATAATGGATTATTTAGCAATTAAGAGAGATTCAATTTAACCATAAAATTACCTATATTTTGATACTATATAGATTTATGTGGAAGGATAGAAATGCATCAATATGCTTTGTGCCATATTTTATGAATATTAATATTTAAGAAAAATCTAGATAAGATTGACCTAAGTAGATGATTTATGTAAGGGCTTTTTAGTGAACAAGTGACACACCATGGAGATTGGGATGGTATTTAAATTCTTATTTATATATATAGTGTACCCCCTTTAAATTTGTATTTGGTTTTTATAATGAGTTGAAATTATCAATGTGTTACATAAAAGAAATTTGTGCTTAGATATATTTAAATTAGATAATAAAGATATAGTTATATAAAATAGGGAATCCAACATGAGGAATAAACCTTTAATGTGCCATTGTGTGCATCTAATTTATGCCAATGATTTAGTAAGAGTGATCGTCTAAGAGGATGAAATTTAAGCCTTGAGAAATTGTAAGATCTAACACTATTTTAATGTAGTTTTATATGTGTGTACATGTCCACTATGTTTTTTGAGTTTATGTTAATGTAAGATAAGGAGGACTGGTGGATATATTTGAAATCTAAAGAAAAAACAAAAATGATGTGAATATATAGATATATATTTTTAAAATGATTCTTTAACTTATCTATATTAAACATTGTATATTATCTCTTTATTACTATCATGGCTTGATTTTCATTATGTCTACTAAATGTTGCTATATTTATTCATTGTTGTAATTAAATTATAGGGCTCAATGTGTAATCTATTTTACATCAAATTTTATAGTAGACTTATAATCCTAGAATGTTTGTAAATTTAATAGCTAACAAATAACTTGATAGGTGCAACTAAAAACCAAAAATTGTGGTTTGATTTATCTCTATTAGGCTGGAAAGCTAAAAAATCTACTAGGTTTATCCCTATTAGGTTGAAAACCCAAAAGTGTAGCTTAATAAGTACAAGTGGTGAAAACTCACAAAAGCACTAGAAACTAATCTTTGCAAAACTACCCTTGACATATCAAAAAAAGCCAAAGGTCACCATATGTCATACCTGTATAGGTTGTATAGTTATATTAGATACCTTATAGTATCTCCTATTGGTTAAATATGTTTGAAGATGACATTAGTGACACATCCCTACATTTATATGAGATATATTATTAACATGTCGTGTTACACATATGCTAATATACTCAAATATGGATAAGGAGAACTAGGGAATATATATTAGAAGAGAAAGATATACTAAGCTATCCAATATTATATTTTTGTACTTAGTGTAGAAGAGAAATTCTAGACCAAGAATGCAAGTGCAAACTCAATACTCTACTTCTAATGAAAGGTAAATAAAATAATGAAAGACTAGAGAAGCATAATATGTTCCATAACATTCTTTTATGGCTCTAAATGTATGTGTTGATGTTTCTCTTTGGTTCTCTAATGTGATAACATATACATACAAATTTTATCATATGGAAACATTTGGGGATGCCATTATTTTATAGAGTTGAGGGGAAAGGAATGGAGGACTAGGTTTTTTTGGAATCGAGGACTAGAATTTCATGAGAGAATTTT